>CM034354.1:38742898-38802249 GCA_019925275.1 Mytilus edulis
AGGTCTTGAAATAATAGAGGTCGGGGAATTTTTTTTTTTTTTTACAGAATGGATATATTAGCAAAGACATACATTAGAAACAATTATCAATATCAAATTTGTTTAAATAATATTACTAATTATATTACCTTTTTAAGAGTTGTTGCGGTTATTCACGAACATAACGATTTTTCCTACGGAAAACAAATAACGGTTAATACTTTATGTGAAGATTTAGCTAGAAAATTTAATGATAACAAATATTTAAATTTTTTACAAGAATATAAAACATTTTTATCAAATAATTTTATAAATTATTTGTAGATTTTGATATTGTTAGTATTTGTATATGGATATGAATATGGAAAAGACAATGGACAATGAAAAAAAGGATGGTGATGATAATGCTGAGATCAGTGATGACTTGTGCTTGGTCTGTGGTATGATAGATGGCCTTGCCTTTCCTGTTATCGCGGATTTATCAAATGGTGTCCACCTTCTAAGAACCTTGTGCCCAGATGACCCACCAGAAGCAAGCCTTGATTATTTTGACGCAACGCATGCAATGGCACACAGACGCAACCACCAGTCAATGTCTCTGTATACTAATGCGCCAGACTTCAGCAATGTGTCCACCAACTATATGGAACGTTCATGATGCGACAGTCAACGGTGATTGAAGAACCAACAACGTATGTAAAGGTTGGAACAAAAAATTCTTCAACTTCGCAGTTTATGCCCCCAATCAATATAGAGTAGAAGAATGGTGCCGGAAAGAAGAAGTTACAGTGAGATCCCTGATACAACAAGCGGTTTAAATGGTCCAACAACGTTATGTCCAACTTCAAAAACACTTCAAAACTTGGTCCGAGACCTGACATCAGGCAATAAGACCAGTAGTCTTAACCATTAGTTTTCATCTTTGCTATATCAAGTTAACTTGAAGTAAAACTATGTTCATCTCATTAATTATTTATTGTGATGCTGTTATTAATTTATATTAGTATGGTGAATCTTAAAATGTACATGTAAAATTAAGAATGGAAATGGGGAATGTGTCAAAGAGACAACAACCCGCCCAAATAAAAAACAACAGCAGAGGGTCACCAACAGGTCTTCAATGTAGCGAGAAATTCCCGCACCCGGAGGCGTCCTTCAGCTGGCCCCTAAACAAATGTATACTAGTTCAGTGATAATGAACGCCATACTAATTTCCAAATTGTACACAAGAAACTAAAATTAAAATAATACAAGACTAACAAAGGCCAGAGGCTCCTGACTTGGGACAGGCGCAAAAATGCGGCGGGTTAAACATGTTTGTGAGATCTCAACCCTCCCCCTATACCTCTAACTAGTGTAGTAAAGTAAACGCATAACAATACGCACATTAAAATTCAGTTCAAGAGAAATCCGAGTCTGATGTCAGAAGATGTAACCAAAGAAAATAAACAAAATGACAATAATACATAAATAACAACAGACTACTAGCAGTTAACTGACATGCCAGCTCCAGACTTCAACTAAACTGACTGAAAGATTATGATTTCATCATATGAACATCAGGCACAATCCTTCCCGTTAGGGGTTTAGTATCATACCATCATAACATATATGAGAAGAACATAACCCGTGGCATGCCAACAACTGTTTTTAGAATAAATGTGTTTAGTTCCGATGCAAAGACCTTATCAATGACTCAATATTAACGCCAAAATATGCAATCTTTAATGACTTGACAACAGTATCGTAATTATATCCCTTCTAATAAGTCTATTCAAAGGTTTTGTAAGTTTCTGAGGTGAATACTGACACCTTTGTGCTTTATAAAGAATATTACCATAAAAAATTGGATGTGAAATACCTGAACGTATTAAAAGTCTGCATGTTGAGCTATATTTACGAATAATGTCTTTATACCGATGATAAAATTTAGTAAAAGTTTTGACTAGTTTGTGATATCGAAAACCCTGGTGTAATAATTTTTCAGTAATACATAAATTTCTCTCGTTAAAATCTACAACATTGTTACATACACGAGCGAATCGTACAAGTTGAGATATATAAACACCGTAAGATGGTGACAAGGGAACGTCACCATCTAAAAACGGATAATTCAAATTTTGCTTAATTCATTTTCTTAACACTATTTTGATATGTTATAAAAAAAAAATTTGAAACAAAAATAACTACATTAAAACATTTAAGCACTACCTATAAAGGTTTTCTATAGTGTTTTTTAGCATCAGTTCCCTAGCTGTATTTTTCAATAATTAATTTGTCATTGTACACATTAACATGAATATATTTTGTTTCAGGTGCATTTGGAAAAGCTAAAGAGACAGAATAAGTACCAAGTACCGTATAGTTTCAAATCTCATGTTTAAAGTCGGTGGATATTTATTTTGTGTATGATCATGATGACATGTGTAGCAAAACTCATTCACAGTAGAGTTGAACTAAGTACCACTCGATATACATGAAGTCATACGTCCTCTCACATTTCACAATTTGTATTTTTGGTGAATTGCATATTTTATATGAAGTTTGCAATTTTCCAACCACAGTTCCAATTACATTGCCCCAAAATTATTCTCCTTAGAACACAAAATAAACACATATATCTTTTGTTAATTCTGTACACATATATGCTATAGACACACTTTTGCACACCAGATTGAATGATTTAATTTTCATTTGACAAGACTGCAATGTTTCAATCAAACTATTACTCCCGGTATTATTACTTGCAATTAATGATAGCCATGTTACTGTGACTTTAATCATTTGCTCGATATCGATATTTCTATACCCCAGTCACCCTTGGGGGCTCTGGAAAGAAACATCGCCTATCTTGTGGTGAATGATTCGTCTGCCGAAATTCGGTTTAAAGTATTACAATTTAATATTTGAATTAAAAAAATGCAAAAAGTCTTTGCGAGACTTGAACCCTTTCTTCAAAGTAATATTTCATTTGAACTTCTATGCTCTACTGATGGAGCCACGGGGATGCTTGTACAATATTTTCTTTCCTAGGATGAACAAATGTTACTCGACAAAAGCCGTAAGGACCTTTATTATAAACAAAGAGGATAACGAAACCGCGATTAAACGACGTGATTTGATCTTTTCGAATACAAATCGCCAATTCAGTATTCCTGGTAATATAAAATGAAGAAAGATTCACCGAGACACGAAAATCTTGGAACTCTGCTTTAATGAAACGTCAGAGATATAGGGTATGTGTTGGAAATGTCTTTGTCAGGAGTAAGTGAGTGATGAGCCACAATTTGGATTTTAACACATTTCCATGCACTAAACAAACCAATCAGTTGTGATTTCGACTTGATATTTGAAATACAACTGACTTCAAAATTTCCAAGATAAGAAAATGCAAGTTATGTTGTACAATAGACTTTTGTTGGTCTTGAAAGGAACAAACCAGCTATGACAATAAAGATGCACTTTGAAATTAAGTGATGAATATGTTATAAGGGTTAGTCAATTGTGAATTCTAATATGACGTGCTTTTTTCGCTTTGTAAACAACACCGTGATAAAATTCTCGATATATCTATACTTAGCGCAGACTCCAAGATGTACACAAATGGCTGTTTAAATATGCCTCCCACGTAAATCCACATGTATCGTAACCTATGTGTAAACGGTTGTGGATTTCGCTGTGTTAACAATTACAATTGAATAAAACCCTACAGAACATTTATTCCGATTCTGATGCATAACAAAAAGAATTTACACATTAGAGAACGGAAAAATGGACAAAAACAAAATAAATTAAAATTCCGCGAAATTCCAATAATAATTTTTGCGCATTAACGTCATTTCAAAAAATGACGTCATACGAATGAAAAAGTCAAAGCTGAAGGTTTGTCTATTGCGTTTACCTTCTTAACTCGGATACAATTGCATTAAAATAAAGCATTGAGGTAGGTGTTGCTTGTTTTCTGTTCTATTGCATTATTCCCACATTTACTGATTTCAGCAAGTCAACATGGCGGCTCCTTGGTTACAACATGTCAACAGTGAATTTGACGGTAGCTTACGATAAAAAAATGTAAATTTAAATTTGCAAATGTTGGGTTTACTGAGAAGTAAAAAAAGTAATCACATTTTTTTGCTAGCCGTTAGTTGAGAAATCATTCATGCAGGTTTATTAGATTTGTTTTACATTTATCGAACAGTAGGTAAAATAGAACAGCCACACACACGGTATTCCCATCATCGCTTCAGTTTTTTAATGATCGTATTTGTCCTATTAGAATCGAAATAATTCATGGAAGCCATAGATTTGTTGGAAATTTACACATGGCCTGGGCCGTGATATTCGTTAATTTTATCCCGTTCGAATTATTTCTTAATTGAATCATGAGGATTTATATATATGTTTATTTTACGTCGTATAGATTTATGGGGATATGGTTGGTAAACGGACTACACGTTGTCACCCACCATACCTAGATTACCATTGTTTTCCATAAAAAAAAAGCGCGTCTGGCGTACTAAATTATAATCCTGGTACCTTTGATAACTATTTACACCACTGAGTAGATGCCACTGCTGGTGGACGTTTCGTCCCCGAGAGTATCACCAGCCCAGTAGTCAACACTTCTGTGTTGACATGAATATCAATAATGTGGTCATTTTTATAAATTTCCTGTATACAAAACTTTGAACTTTTTGAAAAACTAAGGATTTTCTTATCCCAGGCATAGATTACCTTAGCCGTATTTGGCACAACTTTTTGGAATTTTGAATCCTCAATGCTCTTCAACTTTGTACTTGTTTGGCTTTATAAATATTTTTGATTTGAGCGTCACTGATGAGTCTTTAGTAGACGAAACGCGTGTCTGGCGTACTAAATTATAATCCTGGTACCTTTTATAACTATTATGTGACAGTTGTAACAAAGCTTTATACTTAGGACTATCGACATAATATCAATGATTAGTAAAGAAGGCGAGGCATTTCAGTGTGTGAACTCTTGTTTGAAAAATTCAAAGTTTTGTAAACAGGAAATTTATAAAAATGACCACATTATCGATATTCATGTCAACACTTCGATTATATACATTTTGATATGAGCGTCACTGATGAGTCTTATGAAGACGAAACGCGCGTCTAGCGTACTAAATTATAATCCTGGTACCTTTGGTAACTATTTACACCACTGTGTCGATGCCACTGCTGGTGGACATTCTGTGCCCGAGGGTGTCACCAGCCCATTAATCAACACTTCGGTGTTGACATGAATATTAATAATGTGGTCTTTTTTTTATATAAATTTCCTGTTTACAAAACTTTGAATTTTTCAAAAAAACTAAGGATTTTCTTATCATAGGAATAGATTACCTTTAGCCGTATTTGACACACCTTTTTGAATTTTAAATCATAATACTCTTCAACTTTGTACTTTTTGGCTTGATAAATATTTTGATATAAGCGTCACTGATGAGTCTTATGAAGACAAAATGCGCGTCTGGCGTACTAAATTATAATCCTGATACCTTTGATAACTATTATTTCGTATATTGTTTTGGACCATACATCGACTGTCTTTAGATAACATATAAGTGAGTTTGACTGTCCCTTTGGTATCTTTCGTCCCTCTTTGATTATGATTTTTTTTTTTTTGTGAGCTCAGTAACATATTGTGCTGTGGAGGAGGAGCCAAGCTAGAAAAACAATGATCCTGTCCCTAAGCACCTTTTCTGAAATTCTCCAGTCATTTAATCTTTTACAAAAATTCATTGATTACAAAAAAAAGGAGATGTGTTATGAATGGCAATGAGACAGCTCTCCACAAAAGACCAAAAATGACACCGAAATTAACAACTATATGTCAACATACGGCCTTCAACAATGAGCGAAGCCCATACCGCATAGTCGGATATAAAAGGCCGTGAAATGATAATTTAAACGAGAAAACTAACGGCCTTATTTATGTACAAAAAATGAGCGAAAAACAAATATGTAACACATAAACAAACGACAACCACTGACTAACAGGGTCCCGACTTGAATGTTCATAATGAAAGCAATAGAAAACAACAAAAAATTATTTTTTTCAAATTCTCAAGTCATTAAATCCTTTTTTAAATTCTTCCTACAACACTTTACATACTTTCCAACACGCTCTGAATGCCCGCGAATTTGCGGGTGTGTTCTAGTAATTGATAATTGTGGAAGATAACAGCGGACCATCACAGAAAAACATTTGTCATCCTACTACTCAGGCAAGCAACAGTCGTTCTCCTACACCTCGGACAATCATCAGTCATTTAACTACACCTAAGGCAAGTAGCAGTCGTTCTACTTCACCTTAGGCTTATCTTAAGGGTTCTTGCTAAGCCAAGTCTATGATAGTGTAGAGTCAGCATGGTTCTTAATACTGTCAACTCTGGTAGACTTAGAAATAGGGAGACTTTAGAGAAGTAACTTCGCTTAAAATGCATTAGAACTTCACTTAAAACATCCAATAAAGCTATTTATTATAAACAAAAAGGTATACTTCTTCGACATGTACATTCTATAAAAAAAAATCCAGTCTTTAGGGGTTTTGTTTTGTATTTTGGTGATGGAAATCTATGCAATTTGTGGCAAGTTTTATCCAAATATTTGTAATGCTGGTCAGGCGGAGGAGAATAGTGCTATACTGAAACAGCTCAGGGCTTAGATATTTCAACATTTCTATGTATTTTCAAAAAACGATGGAATGCCGAAGTCAGCTATGTCAAAAACTACCCAGAGAGAATACTCGATTGCCACAATACAATGCTTTCCTTTTAACATGTAAGAAGCATTAAGCTTTCTATAGCCATTATTAATGCCTTTACAAAATGTCTGATGCTTACATCAATATGTATGAAATATTTGCCACTGAAAGTTTAGCAAACCAACAATCAATCAAAAGTGCATTGCATGGAAAAGCTATATGGGCGCTCTTTAACAGAGGACAAAAAAAATAATTAAGGAATTGCAAATGTGCTTCAATGCCAGAAATGATGCAAAAGTTGAAGAAAAACCAATGACTTGTTCTGCCTGAAGAAAAGAAAGAATCGTTTCAAAATAAAATTACTACAGCTACGACAGACATGCAGATCCATTCGTTAATAACATTATGATTAAATTAATAGATAGTATAATAAAGACCAGAAGAGTAAAATTAAGTAATAATACATGACGAGCTCACGGCTCTTTCTCTAATTATAAAACGGTACTGATTGTGTTCCCTCGCTCATTATCTTTGAGAATATATACTGTGTTTGTTGTCTCCCTTCTCTTATATAGTTTAATTGTCATGTATTGTAATTTCAATGAAAAAAATTACCAAAATTATGTGTACACTTTAATTGATACTGTGATTGTATTGCTCCTTGGGGCTTCTTTATTGACATTTAAAAAATGTTGCTGTTGTTACCACACGCATATACAGTGATCTTTTCTACATGTACATTACTCCTATGTTTCACATTTTTAGCGAAGTTACTCAGTTGGGACATTGCAATAAGGTACGTTGCAATCTTTGTCGCCCATGTCATGCATAAAGGTCTTATCTTTGTATTTTGAAATTTCATAACATCTTCTTCGTTTCCTCTACATCCACAACAAATTTATAAGCCATTATGTAAAACAACTACGAAAAGATGAAATCAAAATCTTTTTAATTGTCAATTAAAGACGCTCATTACAGGCAGAAATATAACAAGATTATAAAATATATTTTTCTAGTACATTTAACCCTTTTTATGCCCCACCTACGATAGTAGAGGGGCATTGTGTTTTCTGGTCTGTGCGTCCGTTCGTCCGTCCGTCTGTCTGTCTGTTCGTCCGTCTGTCCCGCTTCAGGTTAAAGTTTTTGGTCAAGGTAGTTTTTGATGAAGTTGAAGTCCAATTGACTTCAAACTTGGTACACATGTTCCCTATGATATGATCTTTTTAATTTTAATGCCAAATTAGAGATTTTACCCGAATTTCACGGTCCACTGAACATAGAAAATGATAGTGCGAGTGGGCATTCGTGTACTGAGGACACATTCTTGTTTTATTTTTTTTTTTATTCAGATGTTACCTTAAATCGACCGCATTCTACGGATAGTTGTATAGAATGTAACACCAAACCTGCCAACGGTTTTAATGATGATTTTCCTACATTTTACTGTAAATTTGACAACTTTTTTGAAAATGGAATTGGATGTTACCTTAAATCGGTCATTTGATCAAGATAATTTTCTAATATGTATTAATTTGACAACTTTTTTGATAATTGTATTCGATGTTACCTTAAATAGGTAATTTTATCAAGATAATTTTCTTCTATATATTGACAATTGTATCTGAAAAAATCTTGAACCAACTTAATTTGTATTAAATATATATTTGTTTAGACAATTTTACCCATTTTTGTATAATTGAATTAGATTAAACCCTTGATTGATCATATTTTGTAGATGTAAAGAATGTATCACCAAACCTGCCATCCGTGTAATGACAATATTTCAACATTTTTCTGAAATTTGAATATTTTTTTGATAATTGTATTAAATGTTACCTTAAATCGTCATTTGATCAAGATAATTTTCTAATATTTATTGACAATTGTATCTGAAGTAAACTTGAACCACTTAATTCCTATTAAAAATATATATTTTTTAGAAAATTTTACCAATTTTTGATAATTCATTAAGATGTTGCATTACATGTATATCGACCATATTCTACAGATAGTTGTAAAGAATGTACCACCAAACCTGGCAACGGTTTTAATAATGATTTTTTTAAATTTTACTGTAAATTTGAAAACTTTTTTGATAATTGTATAAAATGTTTCCTAAATTCGGTCATTTGATCAAGATAATTTTCTAATATGTATTGACAATTGTATCTGAAGTAAACTTGCACCAAATTATTTCTTATTAAAAGTATTATATTTTTTCAGTAAATTTTACCCCTTTTTTGGTAATTTATTCTGATGGTACCTTAAATCGTCCACATTCTAAGGATAGTTGTATAGAATGTAACACCAAACCTGCCAACGGTTTTAATAATGATTTTTCTACATTTCAGTGTAAATTTCAAAACTTTTTTGATAATTGTATTAGATTTTACCTTTATTCGGTCATTTGATCACGATTATTTTCTTATATGTATTGATAATTGTATCTGAAGTAAACTTGAACCAAATTAATTATTATTTAAAATATTCATTTTTTTTAGTAAATTTTACCCCTTTTTGATAATTTATTCTTATGGTACCTTAAATCGACCACATTCTAAGGATAGTTGTATAGAATGTAACACCAAACCTGCCAACGGTTTTAATGATGATTTTCCTACATTTTACTGTAAATTTGACAACTTTTTTGAAAATGAAATTAGATGTTACCTTAAATCGGTCATTTGATCAAGATAATTTTCTAATATTTATTAATTTGACAACTTTTTTGATAATTGTATTCGATGTTACCTTAAATAGGTCATTTGATCAAGATAATTTTCTAATATATATTGACAATTGTATCTGAAAAAATCTTGAACCAACTTAATTTGTATTAAATATATTTTTTTTAGACAATTTTACCCATTTTTGTATAATTGAATTAGATTAAACCTTTGATCGATCATATTTTGTAGATGTATAGAATGTAACACCAAACCTGCCATCCGTGGAATGATAATATTTCCACATTTTTCTGTAAATTTGAATAATTTTTTGATAATTGTATTAGATGTTACCTTAAATCGGTCATTTGATCAAGATAATTTTCTAATATGTATTGACAATTTTATCTGAGGTAAACTTGAACCAAGTTAATTCCTATTAAAAATATATATTTTTTAGAAAATTTTACCAATTTTTGATATTTCAATATGATGTTGCATTATATCGACCATATTCTACAGATAGTTGTATAAAATGTACCACCAAACCTGCCAACGATTTCAATAACGATTTTTCTACATTTTACTGTAAATTTGAAAACTTTTTTGATAATTGCATAAAATGATACCTTAATTCGGTCATTTGATCAAGACAATTTTCTAATATGTATTGACAATTGTATCTGAAGTAAACTTTAACCAAATTAATTTTTATAAAAATATATTTTTTTTTAGTAAATCTTACCCCTTTTTGATAATTTATTCTGATGGTACCTTAAATCGACCACATTCTAAGGATAGTTGTATAGAATGTAAAGGTACGGTTTTAATGATAATTTTCCTACATTTTACTGTAAATTTGACAACTTTTTTGAAAATGGAATTAGATGTTACCTTAAATCGGTCATTTGATCAAGATAATTTTCTAATATGTATTAATTTGACAACTTTTTTGATAATTGTATTCGATGTTACCTTAAATAGGTCATTTTATCAAGATAATTTTCTTCTATATATTGACAATTGTAGCTGAAAAAATCTTGAACCAACTTTATTTGTATTAAATATATATTTTTTAAGTAAATATTACCCCTTTTTGATAATTTAGTCTGTTGGTACCTTAAATCGACCACATTCTAAGGATAGTTGTATAGAATGAAACACCAAAACTGCCAATGGTTTTAATAATGATTTTTCTACATTTTAGTGTAAATTTCAAAACTTTTTTCATAATTGTATTAGATTTAACCTTTATTCGGTCATTTAATCACTATTATTTTCTTATATGTATTGACAATTGTATCTGAAGTAAACTTGCACCAAATTATTTCTTATTAAAAGTATTATATTTTTTCAGTAAATTTTACCCCTTTTTGGTAATTTATTCTGATGGTACCTTAAATCGTCCACATTCTAAGGATAGTTGTATAGAATGTAACACCAAACCTGCCAGCGGTTTTAATAATGATTTTTCTACATTTTAGTGTAAATTTCAATACTTTTTTGATAATTGTATTAGATTTTACCTTTATTCGGTCATTTGATCACGATTATTTTCTTATATGTATTGATAATTGTATCTGAAGTAAACTTGAACCAAATTAATTATTATTTAAAATATTCATTTTTTTTTAGTAAATTTTACCCCTTTTTGATAATTTATTCTTATGGTACCTTAAGTCGACCACATTCTAAGGATAGTTGTATAGAATGTAACACCAAACCTGCCAACGGTTTTAATGATGATTTTCCTACATTTTACTGTAAAATTGACAACTTTTTTGAAAATGAAATTAGATGTTACCTTAAATCGGTCATTTGATCAAGATAATTTTCTAATATGTATTAATTTGACAACTTTTTTGATAATTGTATTCGATGTTACCTTAAATAGGTCATTTGATCAAGATAATTTTCTAATAATATTGACAATTGTATCTGAAAAAATCTTGAACCAACTTAATTTGTATTAAATATATTTTTTTTAGACAATTTTACCCATTTTTGTATAATTGAATTAGATTAAACCTTTGATCGATCATATTTTGTAGATGTATAGAATGTAACACCAAACCTGCCATCCGTGTAATGATAATATTTCCACATTTTTCTGTAAATTTGAATATTTTTTTGATAATTGTATTAGATGTTACCTTAAATCTGTCATTTGATCAAGATAATTTTCTAATATGTATTGACAATTTTATCTGAAGTTAACACCAAAACTGCCACGGTTTTAATAATGATTTTTCTACATTTTAGTGTAAATTTCAAAACTTTTTTGATAATTGTATTAGATTTTACCTTTATTCGGTCATTTGATCACGATTATTTTCTTATATGTATTGATAATTGTATCTGAAGTTAACACCAAAACTGCCAACGGTTTTAATAATGATTTTTCTACATTTTAGTGTAAATTTCAAAACTTTTTTCATAATTGTATTAGATTTAACCTTTATTCGGTCATTTAATCACGATTATTTTCTTATATATATTGACAATTGTATCTGAAGTAAACTTGAACCAAATTAATTTTCATTTAAAATATACATTTTTTAGTAAATTTTACCCCTTTTTGATAATTTATTCTGACGGTACCTTAAATCGACCACATTCTAAGGATAGTTGTATAGAATGTAAAGGTACGGTTTTAATGATAATTTTCCTACATTTTACTGTAAATTTGACAACTCTTTTGAAAATGGAATTAGATGTTACCTTAAATCGGTCATTTGATCAAGATAATTTTCTAATATGTATTAATTTGACAACTTTTTTGATAATTGTATTCGATGTTACCTTAAATAGGTCATTTTATCAAGATAATTTTCTTCTATATATTGACAATTGTATCTGAAAAAATCTTGAACCAACTTAATTTGTATTAAATATATATTTGTTTAGACAATTTTACCCATTTTTGTATAATTGAATTAGATTAAACCCTTGATTGATCATATTTTGTAAATGTAAAGAATGTATCACCAAACCTGCCATCCGTGTAATGACAATATTTCAACATTTTTCTGAAATTTGAATATTTTTTTGATAATTGTATTAAATGTTACCTTAAATCGGTCATTTGATCAAGATAATTTTCTAATATTTATTGACAATTGTATCTGAAGTAAACTTGAACCAACTTAATTCCTATTAAAAATATATATTTTTTAGAAAATTTTACCAATTTTTGATAATTCATTAAGATGTTGCATTATATCGACCATATTCTACAGATAGTTGTAAAGAATGTACCACCAAACCTGGCAACGGTTTTAATAATGATTTTTTTACATTTTACTGTAAATTTGAAAACTTTTTTGATAATTGTATAAAATGTTTCCTAAATTCGGTCATTTGATCAAGATAATTTTCTAATATGTATTGACAATTGTATCTGAAGTAAACTTGCACCAAATTATTTCTTATTAAAAGTATTATATTTTTTCAGTAAATTTTACCCCTTTTTTGGTAATTTATTCTGATGGTACCTTAAATCGTCCACATTCTAAGGATAGTTGTATAGAATGTAACACCAAACCTGCCAACGGTTTTAATAATGATTTTTCTACATTTCAGTGTAAATTTCAAAACTTTTTTGATAATTGTATTAGATTTTACCTTTATTCGGTCATTTGATCACGATTATTTTCTTATATGTATTGATAATTGTATCTGAAGTAAACTTGAACCAAATTAATTATTATTTAAAATATTCATTTGTTTTAGTAAATTTTACCCCTTTTTGATAATTTATTCTTATGGTACCTTAAATCGACCACATTCTAAGGATAGTTGTATAGAATGTAACACCAAACCTGCCAACGGTTTTAATGATGATTTTCCTACATTTTACTGTAAATTTGACAACTTTTTTGAAAATGAAATTAGATGTTACCTTAAATCGGTCATTTGATCAAGATAATTTCTAATATGTATTAATTTGACAACTTTTTTGATAATTGTATTCGATGTTACCTTAAATAGGTCATTTGATCAAGATAATTTTCTAATATATATTGACAATTGTATCTGAAAAAATCTTGAACCAACTTAATTTGTATTAAATATATTTTTTTTAGACAATTTTACCCATTTTTGTATAATTGAATTAGATTAAACCTTTGATCGATCATATTTTGTAGATGTATAGAATGTAACACCAAACCTGCCATCCGTGGAATGATAATATTTCCACATTTTTCTGTAAATTTGAATAATTTTTTGATAATTGTATTAGATGTTACCTTAAATCGGTCATTTGATCAAGATAATTTTCTAATATGTATTGACAATTTATCTGAGGTAAACTTGAACCAAGTTAATTCCTATTAAAAATATATATTTTTTAGAAAATTTTACCAATTTTTGATATTTCAATATGATGTTGCATTATATCGACCATATTCTACAGATAGTTGTATAAAATGTACCACCAAACCTGCCAACGATTTCAATAACGATTTTTCTACATTTTACTGTAAATTTGAAAACTTTTTTGATAATTGCATAAAATGATACCTTAATTCGGTCATTTGATCAAGACAATTTTCTAATATGTATTGACAATTGTATCTGAAGTAAACTTTAACCAAATTAATTTTTATAAAAATATATTTTTTTTTAGTAAATTTTACCCCTTTTTGATAATTTATTCTGATGGTACCTTAAATCGACCACAATCTAAGAATAGTTGTATACAATGTAACACCAAACCTGCCAACGGTTTTAATAATGATTTTTCTACATTTTAGTGTAAATTTCAAAACTTTTTTCACAATTGTATTAGATTGAACCTTTATTCGGTCATTTAATCACGATTATTTTCTTACATATATTGACAATTGTATCTGAAGTAAACTTAAACCAAATTAATTTTTATTTAAAATATACATTTTTTAGTAAATTTTACCCCTTTTTGATAATTTATTCTGATGGTACCTTAAATCGACCACATTCTAAGGATAGTTGTATAGAATGTAAAGGTACGGTTTTAATGATAATTTTCCTACATTTTACTGTAAATTTGACAACTTTTTTGAAAATGGAATTAGATGTGACCTTAAATCGGTCATTTGATCAAGATAATTTTCTAATATGTATTAATTTGACAACTTTTTTGATAATTGTATTCGATGTTACCTTAAATAGGTCATTTTATCAAGATAATTTTCTTCTATATATTGACAATTGTAGCTGAAAAAATCTTGAACCAACTTTATTTGTATTAAATATATATTTTTTAAGTAAATATTACCCCTTTTTGATAGTTTAGTCTGGTGGTACCTTAAATCGACCACATTCTAAGGATAGTTGTATAAAATGTAACACCAAAACTGCCAATGGTTTTAATAATGATTTTTCTACATTTTAGTGTAAATTTCAAAACTTTTTTCATAATTGTATTAGATTTAACCTTTATTCGGTCATTTAATCACTATTATTTTCTTATATATATTGACAATTGTATCTGAAGTAAACTTGAACCAAATTAATTTTTATTTAAAATATACATTTTTTTAGTAAATTTTACCCCTTTTTGATAATTTATTCTGATGGTACCTTAAATCGACCACATTCTAAGGATAGTTGTATAGAATGTAAAGGTACGGTTTTAATGATAATTTTCCTACATTTTACTGTAAATTTGACAACTTTTTTGAAAATGGAATTAGATGTGACCTTAAATCGGTCATTTGATCAAGATAATTTTCTAATATGTATTAATTTGACAACTTTTTTGATAATTGTATTCGATGTTACCTTGAATAGGTCATTTTATCAAGATAATTTTCTTCTATATATTGACAATTGTATCTGAAAAAATCTTGAACCAACTTTATTTGTATTAAATATATATTTTTTTAGACAATTTTACCCATTTTTGTATAATTTAATTAGATTAAACCTTTGATATATCATATTTTGTAGATGTAAAGAATGTAACACCAAACCTGCCATTCGTGTAATGATAATATTTCCACATTTTTCTGAAATTTCAATATTTTTTTGATAATTGTATTAGATGTTACCTTAAATCGGTCATTTGATCAAGATAATTTTCTAATATATATTAATTTGACAACTTTTTTAATAATTGTATTCGAAGTTACCTTAAATAGGTCATTTGATCAAGATAATTTTCTAATATATATTGACAATTGTATCCGAATAAAACTGAAACCAACTTAATTTGTATTAAATATATATTTTTTTAGACAATTTTATAAATTTTTGTATAATTGAATTAGATGAAACCTTTGATCGATCATATTTGGTAGATGTAATAGAATGTAACACCAAACCTGCCATCCGTGTAATGATAATATTTCCACATTTTTCTGTGAATTTGAATATTTTTTTGATAATTGTATTAGATGTTACCTTAAATCGGTCATTTGATCAAGATAATTTTCTAATATGTATTGACAATTGTATCTGAGGTAAACTTGAACCAACTTAATTCCTATTAAAAATATATATTTTTTAGAAAATTTTACCAATTTTTGATAATTCATTAAGATGTTGCATTATATCGACCATATTCTACAGATAGTTGCATAAAATGTACCACCAAACCTGCCAACGGTTTTATTAACGATTTTTCTACATTTTACTCTTAATTTGAAAACTTTTTTTGATAATTGTTTAAAATGATACCTTAATTCGGTCATTTAATCAAAACAATTTTCTAATATGTATTGACAATTGTCTCTGAAGTAAACTTTAACCAAATTAATTTTTATAAAGAATATATTTTTTTGTAAATTTTACCCCTTTTTGATAATTTATTCTGATGGTACCTTAAATCGACCACATTCTAAGGATAGTTGGATAGAATGTAACAACAAACCTGCAAACGGTTTTGATAATGGTTTTCTACATTTAATTGTAAATTTGACTCCGTTTTTGATAATGTAATTAAATGTTACCTTAAATCGGTCATTTGATCAAGATAATTTTCTAATATGTATTGACAATAGTATCTAAGGTAAACTTGAACCAACTTAATTCCTATTAAAAAAATATCTTTTTTAGAAAATTTTACCAATTTTTGATAATTCAATAAGATGTTGCATTATATCGACCATATTCTACAGATAGTTGTAAAGAATGTACCATCAAACCTGGCAACGGTTTTAATAATGATTTTTTTACATTTTACTGTAAATTTGAAAACTTTTTGGGATAATTGTATAAAATGTTACCTTAATTCGGTCATTTGATCAAGATAATTTTCTAATATATATTAATTTGACAACTTTTTTGATAATTGTATTCGAAGTTACCTTAAATAGGTCATTTGATCAAGATAATTTTCTAATATATATTGACAATTGTATCTGAAAAAATCATGAATCAACTGAATTTGTATTAAATATATTTTTTTTGAGACAATTTTACCCATTTTTGTATAATTGAATTAGATTAAACCTTTGATCGATCATATTTTGTAGATGTATAGAATGTAACACCAAACCTGCCATCCGTGTAATGATAATATTTCCACATTTTTCTGTAAATTTGAATAATTTTTTCATAATTGTATTAGATGTTACCTTAAATCGGTCATTTGATCAAGATAATTTTCTAATATGTATTGACAATTTTATCTGAGGTAAACTTGAACCAAGTTAATTCCTATTAAAAATATATATTTTTTAGAAAATTTTACCAATTTTTGATATTTCAATATGATGTTGCATTATATCGACAATATTCTACAAATAGTTGTATAAAATGTACCACCAAACCTGCCAACGATTTCAATAACGATTTTTTTACATTTTATTGTAAATTTGAAAACTGTTTTGATAATTGTATAAAATGATACCTTAATTCGGTTATTTGATCAAGACAATTTTCTAATATGTATTGACAATTGTATCTGAAGTAAACTTTAACCAAATTAATTTTTATAAAAAATATATATTTTTTTAGTAAATTTTACCCCTTTTTGATAATTTATTCTGATGGTACCTTAAATCGACCACATTCTAAGAATAGTCGTATAGAATGTAACACCAAACCTGCCAACGGTTTTAATAATGATTTTCTACATTTTAGTGTAAGTTTCAAAACTTTTTTGATAATTGTATTAGATTTAACCTTTATTCGGTCATTTAATCACGATTATTTTCTTATATATATTAACAATTGTATCTGAAGTAAACTTGAACCAAATTCATTTTTATTTAAAATATACATTTTTTAGTCAATTTTACCCCTTTTTGATAATTTATTCTGACGGTACCTTAAATCGACCACATTCTAAGGATAGTTGTATAGAATGTAAAGGTACGGTTTTAATGATAATTTTCCTACATTTTACTGTAAATTTGACAACTTTTTGAAAATGAAATTAGATGTTACCTTAAATCGGTCATTTGATCAAGATAATTTTCTAATATGTATTAATTTGACAACTTTTTTGATAATTGTATTCGATTTTTACCTTAAATAGGTCATTTTATCAAGATAATTTTCTTCTATATATTGACAATTGTATCTGAAAAAATCTTGAACCAACTTAATTTGTATTAAATATATATTTGTTTAGACAATTTTACCCATTTTTGTATAATTGAATTAAATTAAACCTTTGATCGATCATATTTTGTAGATGTAAAGAATGTATCACCAAATCTGCCATCCGTGTAATGACAATATTTCAACATTTTCTGAAATTTGAATATTTTTTTCATAATTGTAATAAAATGATACCTTAATTCGGTCATTTGATCAAGACAATTTTCTAATATGTATTGACAATTGTATCTGAAGTAAACTTAACCAAATTAATTTTTATAAAAAATATATATTTTTTAGTAAATTTTACCTGTTGATAATTTATTCTGATGGTACCTTAAATCGACCACATTCTAAGAATAGTTGTATAGAATGTAACACCAAACCTGCCAACGGTTTTAATAATGATTTTTTCTACATTTTAGTGTAAATTTCAAAACTTTTTCGATAATTGTATTAGATGATACCTTTATTCGGTCATTTGATCACGGTTATTTTCTTATATGTATTGATAATTGTATCTGAAGTTAACACCAAAACTGCCAACGGTTTTAATAATGATTTTTCAACATTTTAGTGTAAATTTCAAAACTTTTTTCATAATTGTATTAGATTTAACCTTTATTCGGTCATTTAATCACGATTATTTTCTTATATATATTGACAATTGTATCTGAAGTAAACTTGAACCAAATTAATTTTTATTTAAAATATACAATTTTTTAGTAAATTTTACCCCTTTTTGATAATTTATTCTGATGGTACCTTAAATCGACCACATTCTAAGGATAGTTGTATAGAATGTAAAGGTACGGTTTTAATGATAATTTTCCTACATTTTACTGTAAATTTGACAACTTTTTTGAAATGGAATTAGATGTGACCTTAAATCGGTCATTTGATCAAGATAATTTTCTAATATGTATTAATTTGACAACTTTTTTGATAATTGTATTCGATGTTACCTTGAATAGGTCATTTTATCAAGATAATTTTCTTCTATATATTGACAATTGTATCTGAAAAAATCTTGAACCAACTTTATTTGTATTAAATATATATTTTTTAGACAATTTTACCCATTTTTGTATAATTTAATTAGATTAACCTTATATATCATATTTTTAGAGTAAGATTAACACAAACTGTGTTTAATATAATATTCAATTTTTGAACATATTTTTTGATAATTGTATTGAAGTTACCTTAAATGGTCATTTGATCAAGATATTTTTAATATATATTGACAATTGTATCCGAATAAAACTGAACAACTTAATTTGTATTAAATATATATTTTTTTAGACAATTTTAATTTTTGTATAATTGAATTAGATGAAACCTTTGATCGATCATATTTGGTAGATGTATAGAATGTAACACCAAACCTGCCATCCGTGTAATGATAATATTTCCACATTTTTCTGTAAATTTGAATATTTTTTTGATAATTGTATTAGATGTTACCTTAAATCGGTCATTTGATCAAGATAATTTTCTAATATGTATTGACAATTGTATCTGAGGTAAACTTGAACCAACTTAATTCCTATTAAAATATATATTTTTTAGAAAATTTTACCAATTTTTGAAAATTCAATAAGTGTTGCATTATATCGACCATATTCTACAGATAGTTGATAAAATGTACCACCAAACCTGCCAACGGTTTTAATAACGATTTTTTACATTTTACTCTTAATTTGAAAACTTTTTGATAATTGTTTAAAATGATACCTTAATTCGGTCATTTGATCAAACAATTTTCTAATATGTATTGACAATTGTCTCTGAAGTAAACTTTAACCAAATTAATTTTTATAAAAAATATTTTTTTTTTAAATTTTACCCCTTTTTGATAATTTATTCTGATGGTACCTTAAATCGCCCACATTCTAAGGATAGTTGGATAGAATGTAACACCAAACCTGCAAACGGTTTTGATAATGGTTTTCTACATTTATTGTAATTTGACTCCGTTTTTGATAATGTAATTAGATGTTACCTTAAATCGGTCATTTGATCAAGATAATTTTCTAATATGTATTGACAATTGTATCTGAGTAAACTTGAACCAACATAATTCTATTAAAAATATATATTTTTTAGAAAATTTTACCAATTTTGATAATTTCAATAAGATGCTGCATTAATCGACCATATTCTACAGATAGTTGTAAAATGTACCCCAAACTGCCACGGTTTTAATAAGATTTTTCTACATTTTACTTAAATTTGAAACTTTTGATATTGTTAAATAAAATTAGAATGTACCTAAAATGGGTATTTATTCGAAGGTAAGCAATCTGATAATTGACCCTTTTTTGTATTGATACAAATCGTAAGTCTAATGGAGGTCATTATGAAGAAATGCTTATAGATTGGAAACAATTGTATCATTAAAAATATCAGTAGACCCCTTTTTGCTCAAATATATAGGTTTTTAAATTTTTACATTAGTATAATTGGAAAGTAAAATTACTCTTTATGACTGTTTTGAAATAAATGCACAAAAGTCTAGCATCTTAAGTATGCTAAATTATAAATCTCAATGTTAATTTTGTAATTTTTTACGGTTTTGTCTAAATGAAAGTCATTCGTGTAATTCGTATATTTGAAAGAATTTATTTATATATAACAATTTAAGTTGAGGATGAACAATGGCACTTTCATTTTAAAAAACATTGAGTAGTTTTTTCATATGTAAATTTTCCTTTTGTAATCAACGATTTTAATTACTAAATCGTTAAAAATTTTACAAATATGAATATGAAATAGACACTTGAAGTGTTTAAAAATGTCAAACCTTTTTAAATTGAACTGATTCGATAAATGCCTTACCGGACCTATCTTTGTGAAAGTTATTAAAACAGTCAACCAATGTATGTAAGTTAAGATGTTACATTAATCGACCATTCTAAAATAGTTGAACACAACTGCTAGTTTAATAATGATTTTTAACATTTTAGTGTAAATTTCAAAACTTTTTTCATAATTGTATTAGATTAACCTTTATTCGGTCATTTAATCACGATTATTTTCTTATATATATTGACAATTGTATCTGAAGTAAACTTGAACCAAATTATTTTTATTTAAAATATACATTTTTTAGTAAATTTTACCCCTTTTTGATAATTATTCTGAGGTACCTTAAATCGACCACATTCTAAGATAGTTGTATAGAATGTAAAGGTACGGTTTTAATGATAATTTTCCTACATTTACTGTAAATTGACAACTTTTTTGAAAATGGAATTAGATGTGACCTTAAATCGGTCATTGATCAAGATAATTTTCTAATATGTATTAATTTGACAACTTTTTTGATAATTGTATTCGATGTTACCTTGAATAGGTCATTTTATCAAGATAATTTTCTTCTATATATTGACAATTGTATCTGAAAAAATCTTGAACCAACTTATTTGTATTAAATATATATTTTTTTAGACAATTTACCCATTTTTGTATAATTTAATTAGATTAAACCTTTGATATATCATATTTTGTAGATGTAAAGAATGTAACACCAAACCTGCCATCCGTTTAATGATAATATTTCCACATTTTTCTGTAAATTTGAATGTTTTTGATAATTGTATTGGATGTTACCTTAAATCGGTCATTTGATCAAGATAATTTTCTAATATGTATTGACAATTGTATCTGAAGTAAACTTGAACCAACTGAATATATTTTTAGAAAATTTTACCTATATTTGATAATTCAATAAAATGTTTCATTATATCGACCATATTTACAGATAGTTGTATTGAATGTAACACCAAACCTGCCAACGGTTTTAATAATGATTTTTCTACATTATACTGTAATTTGAAAACATTTTTGATAAATAAATTAGATGTTATTTAAATATGTCATTTTATCAAGATAATTATCTATTATGTATTGACAATTGTATCTGAAGTAAACTTTAACCAAATTTATTTTTATTATAAATATTATATTTTTTAGTACATTTTACCCCTTTTTGATTATTTATTCTGATGTTAACTTAAATCGACCACATTCATTTCTACAGATAGTTGTATAGAATATAACACCAAACGTGCCAACGGTTTTAATAATGATTTTCCTACATTTTACTGTAAATTTGACAACTTTTTTGATAATGGAATTAGATGTTACCTTAAATCGGTAATTTAATCAAGATAATTTTCTAATATGTATTAACTTGACAACTTTTTTTCTACTTGTATTCGATGATACCTTAAGTAGGTCATTTGATCAAGATCTATTTCTAATATATATTGACAATTGTATCTGAAAAAAACTTGAACCAACTTAATTTCTATCAAAAATATATTTTTTAGAAAATTTTACCCATTTTTTTATAATTGAATTAGATGAGCCCTTTGGTCGATCATATTTTGTAGATGTATAGAATGTAACACCAAACCTGCCATCCGTGTAATGATAATATTTCCACATTTTTCAGTAAATTTGAATATTATTTTGATAATTGTATTAGATGTTACCTTAAATCGGTCATTTGATCAAGATAATTTTCTAATATGTATTGACAATTGTATCTAAGTAAACTTGAACCAACTTAATTTCTATTAAAAATATATATTTTAGGAAATTTAACCAATTTTTGATAATTCAATAAGATGTTGCATTATATCGACCATATTCTACAGATAGTTGTATAGAATGTACCACCAAACCTGCCAACGGTTTTAGTAATGATGTTTTTACATTTTACTGTAACTTTTGTGATATTTTTTAGAAATCGACCATATTCTATAGAGATAAATTGACAGTAAAAACAGACCTGTCATTGGTTTAATAATATTTTTTCTACATTTGCCTATAAATTTGTTACTTTTTTGATAATTTTAGAAATCGACCGTATTCTATAGTGAATAATATAGACAGTAAAAACAGACCTGTCATTGGTTTAATAATATTTTTTCTACATTTGCCTCTATATTTGATAACTGTTTTGATAGTTTTAGTAATCGACCTTATTCTATAGATTATTATATTGACAGTAAAAACAGACCTGTCATTGGTAAAATTATATTTTTTCTACATTTGCCTATAAATTTTGTAACTTTTGTGATAATTTTAGAAATCGACCATATTCTATAGAGAATTATATTGACAATGAAAACAGACCTGTCATTGTTTTCATTATATTTTATCTACATTTGCCTATTTATTTTGTAACATTTTTAATAATTATAGAAATCGACCATATATTCTCTAGAGAATTATATTGACAGTAAAAACAGACCTGTCATTGGTTTCATAATATTTTTTCTACATTTGCCTATATATTTTGTAACTTTTTTGATAGTTTTAAAAACAGACCTGTCATTGGTTTCATAATATTTTTTCTACATTTGCCTATAAATTTTGTAACTTTTGTGATATTTTTAGAAATCGACCATATTCTATAGAGATATATTGACAGTAAAAACAGACCTGTCATTGGTTTAATAATATTTTTTTCTACATTTGCCTATAATTTTTGTTACTTTTTTGATAATTTTAGAAATCGACCGTATTCTATAGTGAATAATATAGACAGTAAAAACAGACCTGTCATTGGTTTAATAAATTTTTTTCTACATTTGCCTCTATATTTGATTACTTTTTTGATAGTTTTAGTGATCGACCTTATTCTATAGATTATTATATTGACATGAAAACAGACCTGTCATTGGTAAAATAATATTTTTTCTACATTTGCCATAAATTTTGTAACTTTTGTGATAATTTTAGAAATCGACCATATTCTATAGAGAATTATATTGACAATGAAAACAGACCTGTCATTGTTTTCATTATATTTTATCTACATTTGCCTATTAAATTTTGTAACATTTTTAATAATTATAGAAATCGACCATATATTCTCTAGAGAATTATATTGACAGTTAAAAACAGACCTGTCATTGGCTTCATAATATTTTTTCTACATCTGCCTATTATATTTTGTAACTTTTTTGATAATTTTAGAAATCGACCATATTCGATAGAGAATTATTTATATTGACAGTAAAAAAGACCTATCAATGGTTTAATAATATTTTTTTCTACATTTGTCTATAAATTTGATAGTTTTAGAAAATCGACCATATTCTATAGAGAATTATATTGACAGTAAAAACAGACCTGTCATTGGTTTTATAATATTTTTTCTACATTTGCCTATAAATTTTGTAACATTTTTAATAATTAAAGAAATCGACCATATTCTATAGAAAATTATACTGACAGTAAAAACAGACTGTCATTGGTTTCATAATATTATTTCTACATTTGCCTATAAATTTTGTAACTTTTGTGATATTTTTAGAAATCGACCATATTCTATAGAGAATTATATTGACAGTAAAAATAGACCTGTCATTGGTAAAATAATATTTTTCTACATTTGCCTATAAATTTGATAACTTTTTTCACTATTGTAGAAATGGACCATATTCTATAGAAATGATATTGACAGTAAAAACAGACCTGTCATTGGTTTTATAATATTTTTTCTACATTTGCCTATAAATTTTGTAACATTTTTCATAATTAAAGATATCGACCAATTTCTATAGAAAATTATACTGACAGTAAAAACAGACCTGTCATTGGTTTCATAATATTATTTCTACATTTGCCTATAAATTTTGTAACTTTTGTGATATTTTTAGAAATCGACCATATTCTATAGAGAATTATATTGACAGTAAAAATAGACCTGTCATTGGTAAAATAATATTTTCTCTACATTTGCCTATAAATTTGATAACTTTTTTCACTATTGTAGAAATGGACCATATTTATAGAGAATGATATTGACAGTAAAAACAGACCTGTCATTGGTTTTATAATATTTTTTCTACATTTGCTATAAATTTGTAACATTTTTCATAATTAAAGATATCGACCATATTCTATAGAGAATTATACTGACAGTAAAAACAGACTGTCATTGGTTTCATAATATTTTTTCTACATATGCCTACAAACTTTGTTACTTTTGAGATAATTTTAGAAATAGACCATATTGTATAGATAATTATTTTGACAGTAAAAACAGACTGTCATTGGTTTAATAATATTTTTTCTACATTTGCCTATAATTTGATAACTTTTCGATAATTTTCGAAATCGACCATATTCTATAGAGAATATATTGACAGTAAAAACAGACCTCTCATTGGTTTTATAATACTTATTCTACATTTGTCTATAAATTTAATAATTTTTTGATAATTTTAGAAATCGGCCATATTCTATAGAT
Source organism: Mytilus edulis (assembly GCA_019925275.1). NCBI lineage: Eukaryota > Metazoa > Mollusca > Bivalvia > Mytilida > Mytilidae > Mytilus > Mytilus edulis. Next base: position 38,768,078 of record CM034354.1, read on the forward strand.
AATTATACTGACAGTAAAAACAGACCTGTCATTGGTTTAATAATATTTTTTCTACATTTGCTATAAATTGTCTATAAATTTAATATTTTTTTTGATAATTTTAGAAATCGACCATATTCTATAGAGAATTATATTGACAGTAAAAACAGACTTCTCATTGGTTTTATAATATTTATTTACATTTGTCTATAAAATTTAATAACTTTTTTGATAATTTTAGAAATCGACCATATCCTATAGAGAATTATATTGACAGTAAAAACAGACTGTCATTGGTTTTATAATATTTTTTCTACATTTGCCTATAAATTTTGTAACATTTTTAATAATTAAAGAAATCGACCATATTCTATAGAAAATTATACTGACAGTAAAAACAGACCTGTCATTGGTTTCATAATATTATTTCTACATTTGCCTATAAATTTTGTAACTTTTGTGAATTTTTAGAAATCGACCATATTCTATAGAGAATTATATTGACAGTAAAAATAGACCTGTCATTGTTAAAATAATATTTTTCTACATTTGCCTATAAATTTGTAACTTTTTTCATATTGTAAGAAATGGACCATATTCTATAGAGAATGATATTGACAGTAAAACAGACCTGTCATTGGTTTTATAATATTTTTTCTACATTTGCCTATAATTTTGTAACATTTTTATAATTAAAGTATCGACCTATTCTATAGAGAATTATACTGACAGTAAAAACAGACTGTCATTGGTTTCATAATATTTTTTTACATATGCTACAAACTTTGTTACTTTTTGATAATTTTAGAAATGACCATATTGTATAGATAATTATTTGACAGTAAAAACAGACCTGTCATTGGTTTAATAATATTTTTTACATTTGCTATAAATTTGATAACTTTTCGATAATTTTCGAAATCGACCATATTCTATAGAGAATATATTGACAGTAAAAAAAGACCTTCATTGGTTTATAATACTTTTCTACATTTGTCTATAAATTTATAACTTTTTGATAATTTTAGAAATCGCCATATTCTATAGATAATTATATGACAGTAAAAACAGACCTGTCATTGGTTTAATAATATTTTTTCTACATTTGCCTATAAATTTGTTATAATTAATTTTTGATAATTTAGAAATCGACCATATTCTATAGAGAATTATATTGACAGTAAAAACAGACTCTCATTGGTTTTATATTTTTTTACATTTGCTATAAATTTTTAACTTTTTTGATAATTTTAGAAATCGACCATATCTATAGAGAATTATATTGACAGTAAAAACAGACCTGTCATTGGTTTATAATATTTTTTCTACATTTGCCTATAAATTTTATAACATTTTTAATAATTTAGAAATCGACCATATTCTATAAGAATTATATGACAGTAAAACAGACCTGTCATTGGTTTCATAATATTTTTCTACATTTGCCTATAAATTTTGTAATTTTTGATAATTTAGAAATCGACCATATTCTATAGAGAATTAATTGACAGTAAAAAAGACCTGTCATTGGTTTAATAATATTTTTCTACATTTGCCTATAAATTTGTAACTTTTTGATATTTTAGAAATCACCATATTTATAGAGAATTATATTGACAGTAAAAAGACCTGTCATTGGTTTATAATATTTTTTCTACATTTGCCTATAAATTTTAACTTTTTGATAATTTTAAAATCGACCATATTCTATAGAGAATTATATTGACAGTAAAAACAGACCGTCATTGGTTTATAATATTTTTTCTACATTTGCCTATAAATTTGTAACTTTTTGATAATTTAGAAATCGACCATATTCTATAGAAATTATATTGACAGTAAAAACAGACCTGTCATTGGTTTAATAATATTTTTTCTACATTTGCCTATAAATTTTGTAACTTTTTGATATAATTTTAGAAATCGACCATATTCTATAGAAATAATATTGACAGTAAAAACAGACCTGTCATTGGTTATATAATATTTTTTCTACATTTGCCTATAAATTTGATAACTTTTTGATAATTTTAGAAATCGACAACATATTCTAAAGAGAATTATATTGACAGTAAAAACAGACCTGTCAATGGTTTAATAATATTTTTCTACATTTGACTATAAATTTGATAATTTTAGAAAATCGACCATATTCTATAGAGAAATATATTGACAGTAAAAACAGACCTTTCATATGTTTTATAATACTTATTCTACATTTGTCTATAAATTAAATAACTTTTTTGACAATTTTAAAAAAATCGACCATATTCTATAGAGAATTATATTGACAGTAAAAACAGACGACCTGTCATTGGTTTAATAATACTTTTTCTACATTTCCCGGTAAATTTTGTTACTTTTTTGATAATTTTAGAAATCGACCATATTCTATAGTGAATAATATAGACCGTAAAAACCATATTCTATAGAGAATTATATTGACAATAAAAAAAAGACCTGTCATTGGTTTAATAATATTTTTTCTACATTTGCCTCTATATTTGATAACTTTTTTGATAGTTTTAGTAATCGACCGTATTCTATAGATTATTATATTGACAGTAAAAACAGACCTGTCATTGGTTTAATAATATTTTTTCTTCATTTGCCTATAAATTTGATAACTTTTTTGATAATTTTGGAAATCGACCATATTCTATAGAGAATTATATTGCCAGTAAAAACAAACCTGTCATTGGTTTAATAATATTTTTTCTACATTTGCCTATACATTTGATAACTTTTTTGATAATTTTAGAAATCGACCATATTCTATAGAGAATTATATTGACAGATAAAACAGACCTGTCATTGGTTTAAAACTATTTTTTCTACATTTGCCTATAAATTTGATAATTTTAGAAATCGACCATATTCTATAGATAATAATACTGACAGTAAAAACAGACCTGGTCATTGGTTTAAAAATATTTTTTCTACATTTGCCTATAAATTTGATAACTTTTCTGATAATTTTAGAAATCAACCATATTGTATAGAGAATTATATTGACAGTAAAAACAGACCTCTCATTGGTTTTATAATATTTATTCTACAATTGTCTATAAATTTAATAATTCTTTTGATAATTTTAGAAATCAACAATATCTTATAGAGAATTATATTGACAGTAAAAACAGACCTCTCATTGATTTTATAATACTTATTCTACATTTGTCTATAAATTTAATAACTTTTTTGATAATTTTAGAAATCAACCATATTCTATAGATAATTATATTGACAGTAAAAACAGACCTGTCATTGGTTTAATAATATTTTTTCTACATTTGCCTATAAATTTGATAAGTTTTCTGATAATTTTAGAAATCAACCATATTCTATAGGTTGCACTTTGTAAATACAGCTGTTTTTTCATAACACGCCTCTTTTGGGGAGTAATTGAATATTCATAGAAAATTCATTTTGTTTACATACTGGTTCCCAGTTATGCTCTCTGTGTTCCATATCGCAGAGACAGAACTTGGGAATGTTACCAGTAAATAAACACGTGCATATTGTTTACATTGAAATCTGTGGTAACCTTTCATTCGAGGTAGGGGCAGTTAAGAAAATTAGTGTAAGTTTAAACTCTGAGAAGTTCAGGGCATATAAACGTTGAAAATATGCCGCACAGCCCTATATTTTGACCTTTGAAAAAAAATTGTGGTGCATATGAGCTTTCAATTCTAGGATAATGTTTTTTTTCAAAACTTCATAGTAAAAGTGGTACAGTTTTAACCGTAAAAGGAGTTCCTATGGGAAATTGCATTGTCAATATTTACAGAAATGCAACCTATATAGGGTGAAAAAGGGGAACATTCAGAATTTAACCAAATTTGCTTTATTTCACAGATTTTAAAGAAATTAACTCAAATAAGAAGTTTTATAAATATTTAATGAAGATTGATAGAATCCTGGGCCTTAAATATGATGACTCAGCATAAATTCACAGTTTACAGTATGCATAGTTTACTTAAAGTCCTGGATACAAAATTAAATCATAATATTTGCATATTTGTAAGTTAAATTGTTAAGCAGTGCATATATTCACTCTTCGCAGTCATTGAAACTCATAGATCCTTCCTGAATATTATTTATGGGGTATTTGTGTCCTTTAGATAACCCAAAAGTAAGCCGCAACACCTAAATCTGCTTTTTTGTCACCACGGCATAATAAATACAAGCTAGAAAAACAAAAATATCTCAAGAAAACTTACAATAGTGTGTTCTATCCTGAATATGTACTAAATATTTCAAATTACTAGAAATAACAGAATTATTTAGGAAATTTGAGGCCCCAGGGGCAAGAAACATAGAAAATTGCCTACCCCCTGGGTCATAAAACAAATAATTTAACTTGTAAATGCTATGATTTTATGATTTTAAAGTTCTTGATATAGAAAACAATAACTATGCTTGGAAGTTATGCAAAAATCAAATGTTAGCAGTCATCTCTACAACATTTTAAGTGAATTTATATCTCAGACTGGTATCTGCATACATACAACTATTGCAAATATGGCTTTGTTTGAACACTTCTAGTATATATAGTAGCTAAATTGTGTCAGATATATGGTTAAAGATGATACTGTTGTGACAAGAATTCTAAATTGACCATTTGAGGCAGAAAATGTGTTCTTTAATTGACAAATAGGCATACAGTAAGATGTGGACTGGAGATAGAGGCTGGATTGGATACTTTATATAATCTTGAATGTTGTAATGATTGACTGCTAAACATTACATTGATGATATTCTGATATGCTTTCAATATGTTATCAAAACAGTTTTTAACAGGTTCTAGGCATTTTTTTATCAGAAAATATGCAAATAGGGTAAGCTGGCAATAATTAAAGTCTTGTTTTCAAATTCTTTAAAAAATTGAAACAGGGGAGGGGGTATAAAATGTATAGTAAAGAAAAACTTAGAGTATACACAGTGATTTCTTTAAGACTTTTATTCTGATAAATGAGTATAAATGTGAGAAAAACTGATTTTAGAGAGTTTTCTATTTGAATAAATGTCTGTATAGATAATTATATTGACAGTAAAAACAGACCTCTCATTGGTTTTATAATATTTATTCTACATTTGTCTATAAATTTAATAACTTTTTTGATAATTTTAAAAATCGACCATAATCTATAGAGATAGATATTGACAGTAAAAACAGACCTGTCATTGGTTTAATAATATTTTTTCTACATTTGCCTATAAATTTTGTAACATTTTTAATAATTATAGAAATCGACCATATTCTATAGAGAATTATATTGACAGTAAATACAGACCTGTCATTGGTTTCATAATATTTTTTCTACATTTGCCTATAAATTTTGTAACATTTTTAATAATTATAGAAATCGACCATATTCTATAGAGAATTATATTGACAGTAAATACAGACCTGTCATTGGTTTCATAATATTTTTTCTACATTTGCCTATAAATTTTGTTACTTTTTTGATAATTTTAGAAATCGACCGTATTCTATAGTGAATAATATAGACAGTAAAAACAGACCTGTCATTGGTTTAATAATATTTTTTCTACATTTGCCTCTATATTTGATAACTTTTTTGATAGTTTTAGTAATCGATCTTATTCTATAGATTATTATATTGACAGTAAAAACAGACCTGTCATTGGTAAAATTATATTTTTTCTACATTTGCCTATAAATTTTGTAACTTTTGTGATAATTTTGGAAATCGACCATATTCTATAGAGAATTATATTGACAATGAGAACAGACCTGTCATTGTTTTTCATTATATTTTATCTACATTTGCCTATAAATTTTGTAACATTTTTAATAATTATAGAAATCGACCATATATTCTCTAGAGAATTATATTGACAGTAAAAACAGACCTGTCATTGGTTTCATAATATTTTTTCTACATTTGCCTATAAATTTTGTAACTTTTTTCAATAATTTTATAAATCGACCATATTCTGTAGAGAATTATATTGACAGTAAAAACAGACCTGTCATTGGTAAAATAATATTTTTTCTACACTTGCCTATACATTTTGTAACTTTTGTGATAATTTTAGAAATCGACCAAATTCTATAGAGAATTATATTGACAATGAAAACAGACCTGTCATTGGTTTTATTATATTTTATCTACATTTGCCTATAAATTTTGTAACATTTTTAATAATTATTGAAATATACCCTATTCTATAGAGAATTATATTGACAGTAAAAACAGACCTGTCTTTGGTTTCATATATTTTTTCTACATTTGTCTATATATTTTGTAACTTTTTTGATAATTTTAGAAATCGACCATATTCTATAGAGAATTATATTGACAGTAAGAACAGACCTGTCATTGGTTTAATAATATTTTTCTACATTTGTCTATAAATTTGATAATTTTAGAAAATCGACCATATTCTATAGAGAATTATTTTGACAATAAAAACAGACCTGTCATTGGTTTAATAATATTTATTCTACATTTGTCTATGAATTTAATAACTTTTCTGATAATTTAAGAAATCGACCACATTCTATAGAGAATTATATTGACAGTAAAAAACAACCTGTCATTGGTTTAAAAATATTTTTTCTACATTTGCCTATAAATTTGATAACTTTTGTGATAATTTTAGAAATCGACCATATTCTATAGAGAATGATATTGACAGTAAAAACAACCTGTATTGGTTTAATAATATTTTTTCTACATTTGCCTATAAATTTGTAATTTTAGAAAATCGACCATATTTATAGAGAATTATATTGACAGTAAAAACAGACCTGTCATTGGTTTTATAATATTTTTTCTACATTTGCCTAAAATTTTAACTTTTGTGATAATTTTAGAAATCGACCATATTCTATAGAGAATTATATTGACAGTAAAAACAACCTGTCATTGGTTTAAATAATATTTTTTCTACATTTGCCTATAATAAATTGTGATAATTTCTAACAAATTTTTTGATAATTTTAGAAATCGACCGTATTCTCTAGATAATTATATTGACAATAATCAGACCTATCATTGATTAAATAATATTTTTTCTTCATTTGCCTATAAATTTGACATTTTTTTTGATAATTTTAGAAATCGACGATATTCTATAGAGAATTTATTGATAGTAATAACAGACCTGTCATTGGTTTAATAAAAAATGTTTTACATTTGCCTATATATTTTATAACTTTTTTGATAATTTTAGAAATGGACCATATTCTATAGAGAATTATGTCGACCGTAAAAACAGACCTGTCATTGATTTCATAATATTTGTTTCTACATTTGCCTATACATTTCATAACTTTTTTAATAATTATAGAAATCGACCATATTCTTTAGAGAATTATATTGACAATAAAAACAGACCTGTCATTGGTAAAATAATATTTTTTCTACATTTGCCTATAAATTTTGTAACTTTTGGGATAATTATAGAAATCGACCATATTCTAGAGAGAAATATATTGACAGTAAAAAAAGACCATTCATTGGTTTCATAATATTTTTTCTACATTTGCCTATAAATTTAATAACTTTTTGATAATTTTAGAAATCGACCATATTCTACAGAGAATTATATCGAGAGTAAAAACAGACCTGCCATTGGTTTAATAATATTTTTTTCTACATTTGCCTATAAATTTTGTACTTTTCTGATAATTTTAGAAATCGACCATATTCTATAGTGAATTATATCGACAGTAAAAACAGACCTGTCATTGGTTTAATAATAATTTTTTTACATTTGCCTGTATCTTGATAACTTTTTTGATAGTTTTAGAAATCGACCGTATTCTGTAGATTATTATATTGACAGTAAATACAGACCTGTCATTGGTTTAATAATATTTTTTCTACATTTGCCTATAAATTTGATAACTTTTTTGATAATTATAGAAATTGACCATATCTATAGAGAATTATATTGACAATAAAAACAGACCTGTCATTGGTAAAATAATATTTTTTCTACATTTGCCTATAAAGTTTGTAACTTATGTGATAATTTTAGAAATCGACCATATTCTATAGAGAATTATATTGACAGTAAAAACAGACCTATCATTGGTAAAAAAATTTTTCTCTATATTTGCCTATAACTTTGATAACTTTTTTGAAATTTTAGAAATGGACCATATTCTATAGAGAATTATATTGACAGTAAAAACAGACCTGTCATTGGTTTAATAATATTTTTTCTACATTTGCCTATAACTTTGATAATTTTAGAAATCAACCATATTCTATAGAGAATTATATTGATAGTAAAAACAGACCTGTCATTGGTTTAATATATCTTTTTACATTTGCCTTCAATTTGATAATTGTTTTGATAGTTTTAGAAATCGACGCATTTTATAGATAATTATATGGACAGTAAAAACAGACCTGTCATTGATTAATGATATTATTTTTTCATTTGTCTATAAATTTGACAATTTTTTTGATAATTTCAGAAATCGACCATATTCTATAGAGAATCATACTGACAGTAAAAACAGACCTGTCATTGGTTTAATAATATTTTTTCTACATTTGCCTCTAAATTTGATAATTGTTTTGATAGTTTAAGAAATCGACCGTATTCTATAGATAATTATATTGACAGTAAAAACAGACCTGTCATTGATTAAATAATATTTTTTCTAATTTGCCTTAATTTAACAATTTTTTTGATAATTTTAGAAATCGACCGTATTCTATAGATAATTATATTGACAGTAAAAACAGACCTATCATTGGTTAAATAATATTTTTTCTTCATTTGCCTATAAATTTGACATTTTTTTAAATAATTTTATAAACGACCATATTCTATAGAGAATTATATTGATAGTAATAACAGACCTGTCATTGGTGTAATAAAAAATGTTCTAATTGCCTATAAATTTTATAACTTTTTTGATAATTTTAGAAATGGACCATATTCAATAAGAGAATGATGTCAACCGTAAAAACAGACCTGTCATTGGTTTATACTATTTTTTCAAAATTTGACTATAAATTTTGTAATTTTTAAGATAATTATAGAAATCGACCATATTCTATAGATAATTATATTGACAAGAAAAGCAGACCTGTCATTGGTTTTATAATATTTATTCTACATTTGCCTCATAAATTTGATAACTTTTTGATATTTTAGAAATCGACCATATTCTATAGAGAATTTATATTGACAGTAAAATACAGACCTGTCATTGGTTTATAATATTTTTTCTACATTTGCCTATAATTTCATAACTTTTTTTGATAATTTTAGAAATCGACTATATTCTATAGATAATTTATATTGACAGTAAAAGCTAACCTGTCATTGGTTTAAGAATATTTTTTCTACATTTGCCAATAAATTTGATAATTGTTTTGATAATTTTAGAAATCGACCATATTCTATAGAGAATTATATTGACAGTAAAAAAGACCCGTCATTGTTTAATAATATTTTTTCTACATTTGCCTTAAATTTGATAATTGTTTTGATAGTTTTAGAAATCGACCATATTCTATAGATAATTATATGACAGTAAAAAAAGACCTGTCATTGATTAAATATATATTTTTTCACTTTGTCTATAAATTTGAAATTTTTTTGATAATTTCAGAAATCGACCATATTCTATAAGAATTATATGACAGTAAAACAGACCTGTCATTGGTTTTAATAATATTTTTCTACATTTGCCTAAAAATTTGTAACTTTTTGATAATTTTAGAAATCGACCTTATTCTATAGATAATTATATTGACAGTAAAAACAGACCTGTCATTGGTTTAAATAATATTTTTTCTACATTTGCCTCTAAATTTAACAATTTTTTTGATAATTTTAGAAATCGACCGTATTCTATAGATAATTATATTGACAATAAAACAGACCTTCATTGGATTAAATAATATTTTTTCCTCATTTGCCTATAAATTTTATAACTTTTTGATAATTTTAGAAATGGACCATATTCTATAGAGAATTATGTCGACCGTAAAAACAGACCAGTCATTGATTTAATACTATTTTTTCAAAATTTGACTATAAATTTTGTAATTTTTTAGATAATTATAGAAATCGACCATATTCTATAGAGAATTATATTGACAAGAAAAACAGACCTGTCCATTGGTTTTATAATATTTATTCTACATTTGCCTCTAAATTTGTTAACTTTTTGATAGTTTTAGAAATCGACCATATTCTATAGGAATTATATTGACAGTAAATACAGACCTGTCATTGGTTTCATAATATTTTTTTACATTTGCCTATACATTTCATAACTTTTTTATAATTTTAGAAATCGACATATTCTATAGATATTATATTGACAGTAAAAGCAAACCTGTCATTGGTTTAAGAATATTTTTTCTACATTTGCCTATAAATTTGATAATTGTTTTGATAATTTAGAAATCGACCATATTCTATAGAGAATTATATTGACAGTAAAAACAGACCTGTCATTGGTTTAATAATATTTTTTCTACATTTGCCTATAAATTTGATAACTGTTTTGATAGTTTTAGAAATCGACCGTATTCTATAGATAATTATATTGACAGTAAAAACAGACCTATCATTGGTTTAATAATATTTTTTCTACATTTGCCTATAAATTTTTTACTTTTTGAAATTTTAGAAATCGACCATATTCTATAGTGAATTATATGACAGTAAAAACAGACCTGTCATTGGTTTAATAATAATTTTTCTACATTTGCCTGTACATTTGATAATTTTTGATAGTTTTAAATCGACCGTATTCTATAGAGAATTATATTGACAGTAAAAACAGACCTGTCATTGGTTTAATAATATTTTTTCTACATTTGCCTATCAATTTGATAATTTTGATATTGAAATCGACCAATTCTATAGAGAATTATATTAACATTAAAAACAGACCTGTCATTGTTTAATAATATTTTTTTACATTTCGCTAAAAATTTGATAATTTTTTTGATAATTTAGAAATCGACCATATTCTATAGAGAATTGTATTGACAGTAAAAACAAACCTGTCATTGGTTTAATAATATTTGTTCTACATTTGCCTTAACCTTTATATTTTTTGATAATTTAGAAATCGACCGTATTCTATAGAGAATCACATCGACAGAAAAAACAGACCTGTCTTTGGTGTAATAATATTTTTTCTAATTTGCCTAAAAATTTATAAACTTTTTTGATAATTTTAGAAATCGACCTATTCTATAGAAATTATATTGACAGTAAAAACAGACCTGTCATTGGTTAATAATATTTTTTCTACATTTGCCTATCAATTTGATAATTTTAGAAACGACCATATTCTATAGAGAATTATTTGACAGTAAATAACAGACCTGTCATTGGTTATAATAATAAATTCTACATTTGTCTATAAATTTTATAACTTTTTTGATAATTTTAGAAATTGACCGTATATTCATAGATAATTATGTCGACCGTAAAAACAGACCTATCATTGGTTTAAAACTATTTTTTCAAAATTTGACTATAAATTTTGTAATTGTTTAGATAATTATAGAAATCGACCACATTCTATAGATAATTATATTGACAGTAAAAGCAGACCTGTCATTGGTTTTATAATATTTATTCTACATTTGCCTCTAAATTTGATAATTGTTTTGATAGTTTTAGAAATCGACCGCATTTTATAGATAATAATATGGACAGTAAAAACAGACCTGTTATTGATTAAATGATATTATTTTTTCATTTGTCTATAAATTTGACAATTTTTTTGATAATTTTAGAAATCGACCATATTCTATAGAGAATTATATTGACAGTAAAAACAGACCTGTCATTGGTTTAATAATATTTTTTCTATATTTGACTCTAAATTTGATAATTATTTTGATAGTTTTAGAAATCGAGCGTATTCTATAGATAATTATATTGACAGTAAAAACAGACCTGTCATTGGTTTAATAATATTTTTTTCTAAATTTGTCTGTAAATTTGGAACTTTTGTGATAATTATAGAAATCAACCATATTCTAGAGAGAATTATATTGACAGTAAAAACAGACCTTTCATTGGTTTCATAATATTTTTTCTACATTTGCCTATAAATTTGATAACTTTTTTGATAATTTTAGAAATCGACCATATTCTATAGAGAATCATATAGACAGTAAAAACAGACCTGTCATTGGTTTAAAAATATTTTTTCTACATTTGCCTATAAATTTGATAACTTTTTTGATGATTTTAAAAATCGACCATATTCTATAGAGAATTATATTGACAGTAAAAACAGACATGTCATTGGTTTTATAATATTTTTTCTACATTTGCCTATAAATTTTGTAACATTTTTGATAATTTTAGAAATCGACCATATTCTATAGATAATTATATTGACAGTAAAAACAGACCTGTCATTGGTTTAATAATATTTTTTTCTAAATTTGTCTGTAAATTTGGAACTTTTGTGATAATTATAGAAATCAACCATATTCTAGAGAGAATTATATTGACAGTAAAAACAGACCTTTCATTGGTTTCATAATATTTTTTCTACATTTGCCTATAAATTTGATAACTTTTTTGATAATTTTAGAAATCGACCATATTCTATAGAGAATCATATTGACAGTAAAAACAGACCTGTCATTGGTTTAAAAATATTTTTTCTACATTTGCCTATAAATTTGATAACTTTTTTGATAATTTTAAAAATCGACCATATTCTATAGAGAATTATATTGACAGTAAAAACAGACATGTCATTGGTTTTATAATATTTTTTCTACATTTGCCTATAAATTTTGTAACATTTTTGATAATTTAAGAAATCGACCATATACTATAGAGAATTATATTGACAGTAAAAGCAGACCTGTCATTGGTTTATTAATATCTTTTCTACATTTGCCTCTAAATTTGTTTTGATAGTTTTAGAAATCGACCGCATTTTATAGATAATTATATATGGACAGTAAAAACAGACCTCTCATTGATTAAATGATATTATTTTAACATTTGTCTATAAATTTGACAATTTTTTTGATAATTTCAGAAATCGACCATATTCTATAAAGAATTATATTGACAGTAAAAACAGACCTGTCATTGGTTTAATAATATTTTGTTCTACCTTTGTCTATAAATTTTGTAACTTTTGTGATAATTATAGAAATCGACCATATTCTAGAGAGAAATATATTGACAAGAAAAGCAGACCTGTCATTGGTTTTATAATATTTATTCTACATTTGCCTCTAAATTTGATAACTTGTTTGATAGTTTTAGAAATCGACCATATTCTATAGAGAATTATATTGACAGTAAATACAGACCTGTCATTGGTTTCATAATATTTGTTTCTACATTTGCCTATACATTTCATAACTTTTTTAATAATTATAGAAATCGACCATATTCTTTAGAGAATTATATTGACAATAAAAACAGACCTGTCATTGGTAAAATAATATTTTTTCTACATTTGCCTATAAATTTTGTAACTTTTGGGATAATTATAGAAATCGACCATATTCTAGAGAGAAATATATTGACAGTAAAAAAAGACCTTTCATTGGTTTCATAATATTTTTTCTACATTTGCCTATAAATTTAATAACTTTTTTGATAATTTTAGAAATCGACCATATTCTACAGAGAATTATATCGAGAGTAAAAACAGACCTGCCATTGGTTTAATAATATTTTTTTCTACATTTGCCTATAAATTTTGTTACTTTTCTGATAATTTTAGAAATCGACCATATTCTATAGTGAATTATATCGACAGTAAAAACAGACCTGTCATTGGTTTAATAATAATTTTTTTACATTTGCCTGTATCTTTGATAACTTTTTTGATAGTTTTAGAAATCGACCGTATTCTGTAGATTATTATATTGACAGTAAATACAGACCTGTCATTGGTTTAATAATATTTTTTCTACATTTGCCTATAAATTTGATAACTTTTTTGATAATTATAGAAATTGACCATAATCTATAGAGAATTATATTGACAATAAAAACAGACCTGTCATTGGTAAAATAATATTTTTTCTACATTTGCCTTTAAAGTTTGTAACTTATGTGATAATTTTAGAAATCGACCATATTCTATAGAGAATTATATTGACAGTAAAAACAGACCTATCATTGGTAAAAAAATATTTTCTCTATATTTGCCTATAACTTTGATAACTTTTTTGACAATTTTAGAAATGGACCATATTCTATAGAGAATTATATTGACAGTAAAAACAGACCTGTCATTGGTTTAATAATATTTTTTCTACATTTGCCTATAACTTTGATAATTTTAGAAAATCAACCATATTCTATAGAGAATTATATTGATAGTAAAAACAGACCTGTCATTGGTTTAATAATATCTTTTCTACATTTGCCTCTCAATTTGATAATTGTTTTGATAGTTTTAGAAATCGACCGCATTTTATAGATAATTATATGGACAGCAAAAACAGACCTGTCATTGATTAAATGATATTATTTTTTCATTTGTCTATAAATTTGACAATTTTTTTGATAATTTCAGAAATCGACCATATTCTATAGAGAATCATACTGACAGTAAAAACAGACCTGTCATTGGTTTAATAATATTTTTTCTACATTTGCCTCTAAATTTGATAATTGTTTTGATAGTTTAAGAAATCGACCGTATTCTATAGATAATTATATTGACAGTAAAAACAGACCTGTCATTGATTAAATAATATTTTTTCTAAATTTGCCTCTAAATTTAACAATTTTTTTGATAATTTTAGAAATCGACCGTATTCTATAGATAATTATATTGACAGTAAAAACAGACCTATCATTGGTTAAATAATATTTTTTCTTCATTTGCCTATAAATTTGACATTTTTTTAAATAATTTTATAAACGACCATATTCTATAGAGAATTATATTGATAGTAATAACAGACCTGTCATTGGTGTAATAAAAAATGTTCTACATATGCCTATAAATTTTATAACTTTTTTGATAATTTTAGAAATGGACCATATTCAATAGAGAATGATGTCAACCGTAAAAACAGACCTGTCATTGGTTTAATACTATTTTTTCAAAATTTGACTATAAATTTTGTAATTTTTTAAGATAATTATAGAAATCGACCATATTCTATAGATAATTATATTGACAAGAAAAGCAGACCTGTCATTGGTTTTATAATATTTATTCTACATTTGCCTCCAAATTTGATAACTTGTTGGATAGTTTTAGAAATCGACCATATTCTATAGAGAATTTTATTGACAGTAAATACAGACCTGTCATTGGTTTCATAATATTTGTTTCTACATTTGCCTATACATTTCATAACTTTTTTTATAATTTTAGAAATCGACTATATTCTATAGATATTTATATTGACAGTAAAAGCTAACCTGTCATTGGTTTAAGAATATTTTTTCTACATTTGCCAATAAATTTGATAATTGTTTTGATAATTTTAGAAATCGACCATATTCTATAGAGAATTATATTGACAGTAAAAAAGACCCTCATTTGGTTTATTAATATTTTTTCTACATTTGCCTTAAATTTGATAATTTTTGTATTTAGAAACGACGATTTTATAGATAATTATATGACAGTAAAAAAAACTGTCATTGTTAATAATATTTTTCATTTGTCTATAAATTTGAATTTTTGATAATTTAGAAATCGACCATATTCTATAAGAATTATATGACAGTAAAACAGACCTGTCATTGGTTTAAATATTTTTTCTACATTTGCCTAAAAATTTGAAATTTTTGATAATTTTAGAAATCGACTGTATTCTATAGATAATTATTTGACAGTAAAACAGACCTTCATTGTTAAATAAATTTTTTCTCATTTGCCTTAAATTTAAAATTTTTTGATAATTTTAGAAATCGACCTATTCTATAGAAATTATATTGACAAAACAGACCTTCATTGTTTAATAATATTTTTTCTCATTTGCCTATAAATTTATAACTTTTTGATAATTTTAGAAATGGACCATATTCTATAGAGAATTATGTCGACCGTAAAACAGACCTGTCATTGTTTAATATATTTTTTCAAAATTTGACTATAAATTGTAATTTTTTAGATAATTATAGAAATCGACCATATTCTATAGATAATTATATTGAAGAAAACAGACCTGTCATTGGTTTATAATATTTTTCTACATTTGCCTTAAATTTGATAACTTTTTGATATTTTAGAAATCGACCATATTCTATAGAGAATTATATTGACAGTAAAACAGACCTGTCATTGGTTTTCTAATTTTTTTTTACATTTGCCTATAATTTATAACTTTTTATAATTTAGAAATCGATAATTCTACTAGATATTTTATGACATAAAAGCTACCTGTTCATTAGTTTAAATATTTTTCTACATTTGCCTATAAATTTGATAATTTTTTGATAATTTAGAAACGACCATATTCTATAGAAATTATATTGACATAAAAAAACCTTGTCATTGTTTAATAATATTTTTCTACATTTCTATAAATTATAATGTTTGATAGTTTAGAATCGACCGTTTCTATAATAATTATATTGACAGTAAAAAAGACTTTCATTGTTTAATAAATTTTTTTAATTTGCCATAAATTGACTTTTTGATAATTTTATGAAATTGACATTTTTATTAATGAATTTATAGACAGTAAAAACAGACCTGTCATTGGTTTAATAATATTTTTTCTACATTTGCCTATAATTTGATAATTTTTGATATTTTAGAAATCGACGTATTCTATAGATAATTATATTGACAGTAAAAACAGACCTGTCATTGTTTAATAATATTTTTTCTACATTTGCTCTAAATTTAAATTTTGATAATTTAAATGACATATTCTATAAGAAATTAAATTACATTAAAACAACCTTCATTTGTTAATAATATTTTTTTACATTTGCTATAATTATAACTTTTTTTGATATTTTAGAAATACATATTCTATAGAGAATGTATTGACAGTAAACAACCTTCATTGTTTAATAATATTTTTCTACATTTGCCTATAACTTTAACTTTTGATAATTTTAGAAATCGCCATATTCTATGAATAATTGAAAAAAAACAGACTGTCTTGGTTAATAATATTTTTTCTCATTTGCTAAATTATAACTTTTTGATATTAGAAATGACATATTCTAAGAAATATATTGACAGTAAACAGACCTGTATTGGTTTATAATATTTTTTTAATTTGCCTATAATTATAATTAGAAATCGACCATATCTAAGAATTATTGACAGTAAAAACAACTGTATTGTTATAATATATCTACATTTGCTATATTATATTTTTGATAATTAGAAATGATATTTATAGAATTATTGACGTAAAAACAGACCTTTGTTAAATTTTTAATTTATAATTTATTTGATATTGAATCACATCTATAGATATTTTGACAGTAAACAACTGTCATGTTATAATATTTTTACATTTGCCTTAAATTATTGTTTTGATATTTTAGAACGACATTTATAGAATATATGACATAAAACAACGTATTGTAATATTTTTTTTCATTGCTAATGAATTTTGAAATTTTAGAATCGACATATTCTATAGAGAATTTTTGACATAAACAGACCTGTCATGTTTAATATTTCTATTGCTAATTGAATTTTGATATTTAAATCGACTATTCTATAGAAATTAATTGACATAAACAGACTGTCATGTTTAATATATTTTTATTTGCTATGATTTTGATTAGAAATCACATTGAATATTGACGTAAAAAATTGTTAATTTTTCTTGCTATAATTGATTTTTATAATTAGAAATCGACATCTATAGGAATATGAATAAAAAGATGTTGGTAAATTTTTTTCATTGCTAAATTTACTTTTATTAAACGACTTTCTATAGATTATTGACAGTAAAACAGCTGTCTTGGTTATAATATTTTCTACATTTGCTATAAATTGATTTTTAATTAAAGACATATCTATAGAATTATTGTAAACAGACTGTCTTGGTTTATTTCTTCATAATTATACTTTTGAAATTAATGACCTATAGAATATACTAAATCCTATTCTATAGATAATTATATTGACAGTAAAAAGCAGACCTGTCATTGGTTTATAATATTTTTCTACATTTGCCTATAAATTTGATAACTTTTTTGATAATTTTAGAAATTCGACCATATTCTATAGAGAATTTATATTGACAGTAAAACAGACCTGTCATTGGTTTATAATATTTTTTCTACATTTGCCTATAAATTTGATAACTTTTTTATAATTTTAGAAATCGACCATATTCTATAGAGATTATATTGACAGTAAAACAGACCTGTCATTGGTTTAAATATTTTTTTCTACATTTGCCTATAAATTTGATAATTGTTTTGATAATTTTAGAAATCGACCATATTCTATAGAAATTATATTGACAGTAAAAACAGACCTGTCATTGGTTTAATAATATTTTTTCTACATTTGCCTTAAATTTGATAATGTTTTGATATTTTAGAAATCGACCGTATTCTATAGATAATTATATTGACAGTAAAAACAGACCTGTCATTGGTTTAATAATATTTTTTCTACAGTTGCCTTAGTATTTATAACTTTTTTGATAATCTAAGAAATCGACCATATTTTACAGAGAATTATATCGACAATAAAAACAGACCTGTCATTGGTTTATTAATATTTTTTCTACATTTGCCTATAAATTTGATAACCTTTTTGATAATTTTGGAAATGGAACATATTCTATAGAGAATTAAATTGGCAGTAAAAACAGACCTGTCATTGGTTTAATAATATTTTTCTACATTTGCCTCTAAATTTGATAACTTTTTTGATAGTTTTAGAAATCGACCGTATTCTATAGATTATAATTTTGACAGTAAAACAGACCTGTCATTAGTTAAATAATATATTTTTTTTCTATATTTGCATATAAATTTGATAATTGTTTCGATAATTTTAGAAATCGATTGATACGGTGCTTTTTTGTCCACAATTCGCTTTTCGTCCGCTTTTTCTTTTTGTCCGATAATTTTGCTTTTTGTCCGACACTTTTGCTTTTTGTCCGTTGCTTTTTGTCCGTTTTGCTTTTTCTCCGATTATTTTGCTTTTTGTCCGACACTTTTACTTTTTGTCCGTTGCTTTTTGTCCGTTTTGCTTTTTGTCCGATTATTTTGCTTTTTGTCCGACACTTTTGCTTTTTGTCCGTTGCTTTTTGTCCGTTTTGCTTTTTGTCCGATAATTTTGCTTTTATAATGAACTTCGATATTTTTGCAGGTTTCATTTTGAACTTCGTAATACCATGCCCTATTTTGGAATTAGATACACACCATACTCACTTTGTAAATGATTTGTACATGAACTATTCGTTTCGTTCTCTATATATAAGAAGATGTGGTATGAATGCCAATGAAAAACTCTCCATCTAGTTTGATCAATATGTTCTGAATTTATCGCTCTCTAACGTTCATTGGAAAAGTTTTAGAAGAGCATTTATAATTTTGACCTATATTAACATTGACCGAGAAGAGCGCAACATAATGCAAAATATAGGTATGTAAATCTGACGTCTTTATCTTTTGGTATATATTTCGTTTAATTTATTTTAGATGTGAAAAAGATCCGAATGCTAAAAAAAATGCATACTAAAGCTTTATGCTCCAATGACACACTTTTCAATTGATTGTCCTTGATTTAATTTTCGTTGTTTCGTTTGTGTAAAGGTTGATTTTAGGGTGTACTTGTCCGACCAGTAGGATTCAACTACCCTTTTGTCAATGTTTAAATGTTATGGTTTTTTTTTCCTTATGTATTTTTATCAATGGGTCAATTACAATAAGCGTATACAGGGCTTGTTATTTTTACTAGAATATTAAACGCGGTTGACCTAACTTTCATGTGCTATCGGTCGATGCTTATTTTTCATTAGATGTGTTTTTTGTAATAATCTTATAGTAGACCAAGTATATTTTTTGAAATGATTGTAATAGAAACAGCCAATAGTATGTCTGAAATCAAATTAAATTTTATGTTTTATATGTTGTCTTAATGAGTGTGGTACGTACGGGATTCAGTAATGAGCAAAGTACATACCATATAGTCAATTATAAAATGCCCCGAAATCACAAATGAAAACAATTCAAACGAAAAACTAGCGGCCTAATTATTGTACATAAAAATTAACGAAAAACAACAGAAAAACACCAACCACTGAATTAAGGCTCCTGGCTTGGGACAGAAAAAGAACACACAGAATGTGGAGTGTTATACATGTATACCTCCTTATCACCTTAGATCACCCTAAGTTTTGCTCAGTATGTTATGTTTTGTATTCTAATTTGATTGTTTGTGTGCGTTTGTCCTTTTCTTTTTTAGCCATTGCGTTGTCAGATCATTTTCGACTTTTGAGTTTCAATACCCCTTGGTATCCTTCGCCCCCTCTTTAGATGGAACATTTCTAATTGAAGCCACCTTAGATTTTCCATTTTTCCTTATCTATCTGTAAGCTTGAAATACTCGTATAGTTTTATCCTGAGAGAATGCATAGCATCCTTCAATTTCGTTTAGATTAAGAAAATGTTTGCCAATGTTTAAGGACTTGAAATAAATAGTTTCAGACTAGTGATTTTTTGCCTTAGGAGAATGAATTTACTCACTGTTAAAAGTCGAGCGAAAACTGTTTTATAATGATCACACTTTTGGTTATTGGCTTTACTAGGTACACATATACCAAACAGGTTGTACAAGAAACCATGTGATGAAATTTCTTTAATGTCTTCTGATTTTTTATTCAATAAGTTGTCAAACTTTCCGCTATACGGTATTTGCATGAATAGATTGAAATACAAAACATAAGAAATAAAAAATTCTGAAAAACAAGTTTTAATGAAAAAATAATACATGATTTGTATGAACACGGTAAATACATTTAGAAAAGTGTCTTTTGAACAACCTTCAAAGGTATCTATTCTTCAAAGTCAACACGTATAGTCAAATTGGTAAGACAAAAATTATATGACATAAATACGAGTTCTTAAACATACATATCCCTCTGATTGATTTGAATGAAATGTTAAGTAATCCATATTTTCACTACTACCCTCTGCCATTAGTTGCATACAATACAAATGCAGGGGATGTGATGTGATGTGATTTTGCTAACGTAAAATGTAATTTTCAAGAGGTCAAACGCTCACATATCGGGAAATGACTGGTTTTTTTGGGTGTGTGATTTGAACTGATTTCACTTGAAAACGAGTACATGGACCCCTCTTATTTAAAACTGTATTGTTTATGATAACGTATGAAGGTTATTTGTACCAATTTTAATGAAAAAGTCAAAATTGATTTTTTTTTAATTTGATAAAGATGCCACAAAAATGCCGTTTTTCCTAAGATTCCGATTTTATTTGCAAAGAATTGTTGCACATATTAAGAGATGAGTAAATAAGATTTTAATATTTGTTTGTACAAAATCCGCTTGTGTTTATCTGTTCAAATAAAAATCAAAGTTATGTGTATCTATCAAAAGGATAGAAATGTAAAAAAAAAAATTTGACCAATTTTATCTCTTAGACTTAAAGTAGCACATGAAAGTATATTTTCATTACACAATTGAATTGTTTACTTTTTATGCAAATTTTCGTAAAAACATTATGGGATCGAAACTATATTGTATACCATGAATGAGAAACTATAAAATTTTTATATGACCAGAATAATGTTAATTAAATATACTTAAAAATTCATTCACGTTAGCTTAAGTGTTATACCTAGTATATGCAAGTCCTTTTTTTGGATACCAGTATGTGTAATCTACAAGATCCTACAAGGTAATACATTCTAAAAAAATCATCGTCTTATCTTCTTATGATAAGGAGTTAAAAAAATAAATCTGTTAACCTCTACATAAATCTCTATGAAAAGTAAAATTCGTAAAAGTTAATATTTGTATACATCATTCAAAAATTAACTGGAAAGTCAAAAAATTTAACACATTCAACTCCAAATAAAAAATGTATAAATTAATATGAAAAGCACCTCTGGGAAGGGAAAACAAACTACTAGGTTGTACCAACTGGTTTGTTGCCTAAACTAAGATATACTAATTGACGACTGAATGGCATAGTTTCTTACAATTTAAGATATCAATCAAAGAAAGTTTCGCTTCTAGTGCTATTTACAACCATACGTACATATATGAACTAATTGCTTCAAAACAAACAATCCAGGAAAACTTCAATAACTTGGTCTATGGTAATAGTTAAAAAATAACATATACTCCATCCAAATGGGTTAAATGCAGACAACATTTTGAAACATTATTTTCATCATTATCTTGAAACGGTATTTTTTCTAAATTTATTTAACATTTTTAAGTTTTACAGCACCTTGTTGTAGTAAAAAGTACCAAAAAATCAACATATATGGCCCGAGAACACAGTTTATTTTGTAGTGATTTCTTTATGACAATAAATTCAAATAAAAAAAATCTCTTTCTCAAATTTTGTTTTACAGTGTAGTGTACTACTAATGGGACAAATGATATCAAAATCATAGAAAGTTATACCAGCTCTAATTCAAAATATTAACAATCCTGTGATAAGGGGGTCTAGAATTAAGTTTGACAGCTTCAAACGTACTAAAATTTGACCTTTTTGAACTGGACCAAATCACTACTTATTCATCCAAATTTTTTTAACATGCAATGTCATCCCCCTACTTAATATTTCATGCATTAGATATAAAAAAATTAATTGAGAAAGTGAATCAATAAAAAATATGGCAAGTTATACACTGTTCACACTAGGGACTATATTTGTTTTAAACAACAAAAACCAACTAACGATAACGGTGTCCTTGGACTATATGGACCTACTTGGAAAATAAATAAATAATAAGATTAGTCGAGAGAAAGATTTCGAAATTATAATAAGCATTTTATGATGGCATATATACCCACGCTTGCAGTATTTAAGAAAATTAAGGTACAGAACTGTTGAACGGTAAAGGCAGAAACTGCGAAGCTGACCAATGTTATATAGCCCCAAAATTTGCCTTTCAGTTTAACATTTAGTCAAAAGATATACACATGTACATGTACAGTCATTTAAACCTAAAACATACATTTAGAAAGATAGCCAAGGGCAGAACTCTTGCATGTCATGAATAGTAAAAAATCAAAACAGAACTGGACCGGTATGTTTATTCAAATACATTGTCTAGGTCTTTAAATTTGAAAAAAAATCATGAATCAATACGTAACATAACATCCGAAAACAAAAGAAAATATATTTTCAACTTTTATTTTAAGGCATTTCTCTTATTAGAAACCGTAAATTTGACCTGTTTTATGATACAACTTTAACATTCAAAAAGATTTGGTCACGCGGTCTGTTCTATTCATCTGATTTTCTTTCTACTATCCCTGTATTTAGGCCGGACATAATTAAGCCTTGGATTGATTAAAAATGTCAGGACTTTTAATTTGGTATCTACATACCTCTGGATTTTTAGTTTCAAGAGTTAAGCTTAACAATAGGTATACATATATGATATAAAAATTAAAGATGAATTAGTACAAACTAAAGAACTTGAGGCTTGGTTATAAACTTGATGGCAGTACTTTTGTTTTACCAAGAATCCCGTGAAGAAATCAATTCCAGTATCCGTAAACTATACTTTTCACGACAGTTTTTTGAAATGCAGTCTGTCTACAATTATGTAGAAATTGTTTCCCCCTTTGGCTACATTTTCATATATCATATCATCAGCCAAATCATCTAAAAAGCTTTAGAACCTTGTCTAACATAAAGGTAAACACAATGTCTAGACTATACATATAAGCAATTTAAAAGAAAATGAACATTGCATGGCACATATATGGTGGAGAGTTTCGCTTTCATAGTCATTACGAGTTGGTTATGAAAGGGAAGTACAGTTGTAAAGTTGCCGCGCCTTGTGTCTTTGATAAGGTTATGCATGACATCAACTTTAGATTAACATTGGAAAACCATATTTAATAAGTGAATAGATGAATTGAAAATATCACAAAGAAAATATCTCATTTCTTTAGTAACACATCTTGAAAACAAAAAAAATATTCATGCGATTGCCAATGACAGTCATCTCTCCACCAGTGACCAAATATAAATATAAGAAACACAAGTAATTCAATTTTATAGCATACTATGTTGGTCAACAAACGGCATTTAAAACGAACAAAAATTCGTTAACATGTTAAGAGAACATCGACAGTGAAAATGACAGCGTTTAAACTGTAACAGTTATCTACAAATATTTGATAAGTTCTCTTATTTGTTAATGTTGCTGTATTTTGAAATAGGTTTACGTAACAAAATTAAAGAATAAAGAAAATCTTAATAGACGAAAATTTATATGTTTACATAGATAGGATATAACAAACAAAAAACTTGTTTCTATGAATGTGATTCAATTTCACTTCATAACCACCGTTTATAGATTCAAATTTGATATTAATTCGACACTTTTAAGATACAATACAGTATTTGATTGTTGCTATAATATTGAACTAATCTTGATTCTTAGTAGAAGTAATCATCGTCATATTTTAGATAAAAGTCAGTTATGTAAAACCATCCTGGTGTATCTGAACTTCTAACGGTAATATACCCGCTGAACCATTTCGTATAGCCTCTAAAAATATCTTTTATACTGATCATTAGGCCACTACTTCTACCTGATGCCATGCAAAGAGAACGCAATGAAAACTCATATAACCTTCCATCAAACTCAGAACTCATTTCATTCGTTACCTTATTTGTCAACCGTGTCATTGTACTGGAATTTATATAAACCTTTGGAAGTTGGTATATACTTCCAATGATCATTTGTCTAAAATGTGTACAAACTCGATTTAAAATACCAATACAAGCTGCAGATGATCCTATCAATAAAAACAATATTTTCAGTTGTATTTTCCCTGGAAGCTTTGTAAAAAGTGTAAACATTGAGGCTCTTGTGTTTAGCATTCTGGTGTTTCTTTTATTTCTTTGAGCTACATTTTGAAGTTGACATGGTGAATATCGAGACGGAGGAATAATTTTTCTCTTCGGTCTTTTTCCCTGCGTAGGTAAATCACAATAAATATTGCCGAAATCATCTTTTTCGTCATTAGAATTGTTTTCAATATCGGTCGAAATATTATTATTTTCATTGAAGTCAAGTAACTCTCTATCATCATTACTGTCAGCTTGGTTTTCAAAATCGCTTTCCTTTTCTATACTAATATGACTGCTAGCATCAGGTTTATTTACAGACTCATTTTCATCACAAAAATCACTTTCATTGCCACCAGAAGAATTTTTTACCGAAAAAAAAGTAATCGAATTGGAGGAAAGCAAGTCATTTCCTGAGTTTACAGAATCGTTTCGGTAGTCTTGTAATACGAGGTTTTCCAATAAAATATAGTGTACCTCAAATTCATGACCTAGATAAATATTTCTATCTTGGGCCATGTTTGAGCCATATGGCAATATTTCTTGAAGTCGTGTGTCTTGGCTTGAAACAATATTAATTTGGACAATATAAATATTGCTTATAGCAACAATAGATATGTGATCCCCCCATTCGTCTTCGGATAGACCATCCAAATAATCTTCCCAATTTCTATTAGGTACAAAATCAGCCAAAGATTCACCATTCGGGAGAGTAGGATTGGCTCTTAGATACGCTACTACTGCCGTTCTAATATTTTCATGTTCATATTGAACGTGGTCAAGCTCTCCAACACCAATAGCTATTGAGTGGAATAAACAATTTCCATCCTTTGGAATGTCATGTGATGATGGAATTAAATTATATACCATGGCATTCCGGACCAAATCATCACTAGCGTCTTTTTTATCTTTGACATATTGAAATTGAATTTCCGAAATATAATTAAGATAGTCTATGACTTTGCAATTTTTCTTTTCGAAAATAAAATATGTAATATCGAGAAAGTTATGTGTTCGAATACAACATTTGCCTATAGTCTTTTTTCTGCAACAATATTGATGCAGATTATAACTGCAGCCTGGCGATG
Organism: Mytilus edulis; assembly: GCA_019925275.1. Lineage (NCBI taxonomy): Eukaryota > Metazoa > Mollusca > Bivalvia > Mytilida > Mytilidae > Mytilus > Mytilus edulis. The sequence continues at coordinate 38,794,126 of CM034354.1, forward strand.
GACGTCTGAAACAGGTGTCATGTGCACAACTGCATGTTGGCTTTATTCTATCGAAATAGAAATTGCACGATCTTTTTTTTATGTCAGTTTGTCTTCACACAACGGCATCATCAGAGACTCGGAACCATTTCAGCTCCCCATTCTCGGTTCTAATCTTATATGTGTGGAGTTTTAGGTTTCTTTTCACAACTGTGCCTATTTCAGTCACGCGCTTTCGTTTTACTGCACCAATATTTGACTTTCTTACTATCACTTTTCCCCAATGTGGTAAATGCTTGGTGGATTCTTTGCCAAAATTTTCGTGATAATTTTGTCGGCTTTGTAATTTGAATGCATGTTTGCCTTTTGTCCTATCTTCTCCTGTCCTTCAATATGTTTGGATATGTTTGACTGAATTGTTCCAATTACAGATTGTCGAAGTTCTTTATGCCCAAACCTATTTGACACTCTGCCATGATATACCTCAAATGGTGACATTGCTAACTGTCATGTTTTTCCTCATTGCGGATTCTGCAATATTTTTGCAGTGATTCCACCCAATTTGTATTTGTCTGTTTACGAATGTCATAATGATTTTTTTGAAGTTGAAGAACTGCACCCTTGATTTCTTTCCCGTTGTCACACTGTAAAATTAAAGAGCCTTCTGACTCATATATCTGCTTTAAATAAAGTGCAACGTTTTTACTTCGTTTATTTTGTAGTGGTCTTAAACATAAATAACGACTAAAGACATCCAAAACAGTTAAGACATATTTATAAGTTTTTTCGTTTTTCATAACTGGCATTTTATTGAATGACACTAAATCCACCTGATGGCGTTGCTGAACAAAGTCTGCTTTGGTTTTGAAGGTGCCTTGTTGTCGAATACCGGTTTATTTGCCTGAGCATCAGGGATGGTTTTTAGTTCTCTAAGAATATTCTTGTAGCAAATTCCTTCGTATGTGCGTCCAAGTGTGGCTGCAAGTTTTGTGGCGCCCGAACCTTTTGCTTCTTTTAATGCCTTTTTAGTGTGATCCCTTAACTTGTTTTTTGAGAGCAACAGTTTGTTGTCAATGAAAATCTGTCTTTCAAGTTTCTGGTAGTGCCCTTAGATGAGATTTTTAACACGCTAGGTTTGAAATGGGGTATCCCATTCAATTTATACCATATTCGGAATGTGGTCGCAAGGAATTAAATTTTAACTCCTTGTAGGATGATTTAGGACCCCTATGATAAAAGATCTTCCAAGACAACGGGTTCGAAAGTATAAAGTTAATCATATGTCTTTGTTAAACATTAAATTAATGACCTGGCAAAATGAAGTATTGTCGAAAACATGATTATAATACGACACAAACGGAGCAGGATTTGCTTACCCTTCCTGAAAACCATAAATCATCACAGTTTTTACAGGGTTCTTGTTTCTTTTATTTTTCAATGTTGTGTTTTGTGGACTGTTGTGTGTATTGTTTTTATTTTAACTGTGGCTTTGTTGATTGGTTTCAACCTGTTTTAGTGTATTACCTCTTTGGTATCTTTCTTCTCTCTTTTATATATGATACCATAATAATTATATATTAAAATGTTAGCGTGCATATGTACATGTATGTGGATACAATGTTGAATCAAAATAAACATTGAAAGTAGATGAGTAAAAAAAAATGAAGAAATAGAAAAACTAAGGTGCTATAAACAGGAAAAGTATAGAAGGCAATATATAAGAATATGTGTACGTGTGCGATGTTGGAATTATTAGTGTTTTACTTGTTTTACACAACAGACAACATTATAGATAGTGTTATATATATAGACAACACGCTTATTCATTCTATTTGTAAGTTAGGCTGTCATCCTCAAACGTGTTAGCAATAGTGTACCTTCTGCAATTTGTAGAATACAAGGGATATTCAAAGATTCGAACATCTTCGAAACAGTATAATGGTTTGGAAATTAATCAAATCAAATATTCCATTTGTGATGGTCCGTTATTGAAAATCTAAAATGATTACCGCCTAAATATTATATATGACAATCATACAAATAAGTCAGAAACTCCACTGGGTTCAACCTGTAATTTAGTAGGTTTTTTTCTCTGTACACCATTTGTTTGTCGTTTACAGTTTTGTAAATCAATCATGTCGTTGGGTTTTCTCCTTTGAATTGTTTTATCATTTTGGTAAATGGTGTCGACGTTTGTTGCATGTGTATAGCTTAGTAAGCTTACACGCACAGTTTCTTCTTTCCGCTTGTGACATATAGTCACAATTTGCATTAATTATGTAGCTATGTTTTTTAGATAAATCTTATTAATCTTTAAATTTCGAAATGTCTATAGCAACTAGGATGTATTTCCAAATGGCGTACACCTTTACTTAAAAAAAACCAAAAAAACGTTTGAGGCTATTCAAGTAATGAAGAAACTTTGGCAAACACAACAGTATTGACAGCCAAGTAGTTACACACTCGAAAAGAGGGGGAAGTAATTAAAAAGATATTTAGCATTTACTTGATTTTCCTAACGAATTAGATGTGCACAATATTTTAGATATAGAAAGAGCCATTTCCAAATATAAAACACACCTTTTAAAGAAGCATTTGAAATAAAGACATCAACAGTGTTTATTTTAAAATTGGTCAAGTCTGTAGGGCGGAAAAAAGTAGAAGTTATTGTTATTTGTTTTCTTCACTGAAATGCAATACTTTTAATACTAATCCGTAAATAGGATAAAATGTTAGGTATATTTTTTATCAATAGAGTATGCATGTACCATCAAAGAAAGATGAATGTATCCCGGGTTACTACTCCTGAAAAGGAAAATGGAATAAAATCAAATCTTGAACTACTGGTCTCGGTTATCCAGACAGTAGAATTTTACATATGAATATGTGATACAAGTGGAAAATATCAATGAATTAACATTTTTTTAATGATCATAATCAATCATAACTGTGTGAATAAATGTTTATTTACAATAAGTATTATTTTAGTAACACAATTCACCTACCTTGTTTTAAGTAAGCAAGTAAGAGAAATTTAAACGATCGAGTTAGTTAAGTCATTAAAACAAGTAAGCTAAGTCTTTATAACAAGTAAGCTTAAGGTCTTTATAACTCCAAAACTGCTAATATTTCTTAAAGTTACCAATTCAGGGGTAGCAACCCGGAAATACGTTGAATGTGTCTGAAATTTCGGGCAGAGAGATTTTAATTACCTGATGAACATTTTAACCTTTGTTAGATTGGCTCTAAATGCTTTAGTTTCAGAGATATAAGCCCAAATCTACATTTAACCCCCCTCCCCACCCCACCCCCATATGTTCAATTTTAAGACATGGCGGTCATCTTCATTATTGGGCGGGTCAAGGGGTACTATTTCTTTTAACTAGTTAACATAAGGATGGTTTGGGCCATATCTGATTTAATTTTGCAGTAGTTTAATTTTTTTCAAAGTGATGAGAAGAGCTTACTTTCTCTCAGGGCCAGGTGAGCTAAAAAAGCAAATCTGACAAAAAGCAATGGACAAAAAGTGTCGGACAAAAAGCAAAATTATCGGACAAAAAGCAAAACGGACAAAAAGTAAAATAATCGGACAAAAAGCAAACGGACAAAAAGCAAAAGTGTCGGACAAAAGCAAAACGGACAAAAATCAACGGACAAAAAGCAAAAGTATTGAACAAAAAGCAAAATTATCGGAACAAAAAGCGAATTGCGGACAAAAAGCACCGTATCAATCGATCATATTCTATAGAGAATTATATTGACAGTAAAAACAGACCTGTCATTGTTTAAATAATATTTTTCTACATTTGCCTAAAAAATTGATAACGTTTTTGATAATTTTAACAATCGACCATATTCTATAGAGAATTATATTGACAGTAAAAACAGACCTGTAATTGGTAAATAATATTTTTTTCTACATTTGCCTATAAATTTGATAACTTTTCTGATAATTTAAGAAATCGATTGTATTCTATAGATATTTATATTGACAGTAAAAACAGACCTGTCATTGGTTAAATTATATTTTTTCTACATTTGCCTATAAATTTAATAACTATTTTGATAATTTTCGAAATCGACCATATTCTACAGATAATTATATTGACAGTAAAAACAGACCTATCATTGGTTTAATAATATTTTTTCTACAGTTGCTTAACAACTTGATAACTTTTCTGATAATATTAAAAATCGACCATATTCTATAGAGAATTATATTGACAGTAAAAACAGACTGGTTATCGGTTTAATAAAATGTTTTCTACATTTGCCTATAAATTTGATAACTTTTCTGATAATTTAAGAAATCGATTGTATTCTATAGATATTTATATTGACAGTAAAAACAGACCTGTAATTGGTTTAATTTTTCTACATTTGCCTATAAATTTAATAACTTTTTTGATAATTTTAGAAATCGACCATATTCTATAGAGAATTATATTGACAGTTAAAACAGACCTGTCATTGGTTTAATAATATTTTTTTCTACATTTGCATATAAATTTTGTAACTTTTTTGATAATTTTAGAAATCGACCATATTCTATAGAAAATTATGTGACAGTGAAAACAGACCTGTCATTGGTTTCATAATATTTTTTTCTACATTTTATAACTTTTTTGATAATTTTAGAAATCGACCGTATTCTATTTTAGAAATCGACCATTATTTATAGAGAATTATATTAACAGTAAAAACAGACCTGTCATTGGTTTCATAATATTTTTTTGTACATTTCCCAATACATTTTATAACTTTTTTTTTATAATTTTAGAAATCGACCATATTCTATAGATATTTATATTGAGAGTAAAAGCAAACCTGTCATTGGTTTAATAATATTTTGTCTACATTTGCCTATAAATTTGATAATTGTTTTGATAATTTTAGAAATCGACCATATTCTATAGAGAATTATATTGACAGTAAAAACAGACCTGTCATTGGTTTAATAATATTTGTTTTCTACATTTGCCTATAAATTTGATAACTTTTTTGATAATTTTAGAAATCGACCATATTCTATAGAGAATTATATTGACATTAAAAACAGACCTGTTATTGGTTAAATAATATTTTTTTCTACATTTGCCTCTAAATTTGATAACTTTTTTGATAGTTTTAGAAATCGACCGTATTCTATAGATTATTAGATTGACAGTATATACGGTTTTATTAAAAACATTTTTTAATGCTTATTTACAGTAAATTTCTTAGATTTTAGGTTTAAGGTTAACAGTTTGATGATGGAAACAAATTACATGTGTTACGTTTAATGAAGTTTGATATCCACACACTATGAAAGTTACACACACACATATATATATATATATACAATTATTGAAAATATTGCATTGATATTTAGAATATAAAGTAGCAATTTGATATAGGTAAGCAATTAAAATTAATAATAACTTAATTCGCTGTAATTTCTTTTGGTTTAGGGATGCTAGGTAAATTAAAAGGCCACACACAGCGCTTAGCTATGATGCTTCAAGCTACAGAAAATGCTGCCATTGCACTACATACAGCAGGAGAAGCTAAGAACCAAGCAATTACACCAGATTTTGTATTAACAATGAAAGAAGCTTTAGACAACAATTTTTTTTTAACAATACTAAGGAAGAATTTGTTCAAATAAATTTGCAAAATGCCGAAAAATCTATAGAACTCTCGCAATACTTTTTAAAACATAAAAAGTTGTTATCTGGCTATATTAATTCCGGATTTATAGAGAGCCAATGATTCAATCTAGCTTGTTAGAAAAATTTTGCTTTACCCTGGAGGATTAGTATCATGTAATTGCTATTACTAAGAGCACTAGGTTTACCGCAGGCCAAGTAAAGGCTGAAATGAAGATGATTTGTGAATTGGGACTAGGTGAAACAAAACATGAAAAACCACAAGGTGGAGGTCGTTTGATGTTTATATTAAACAAAATGTCAACGAACAATTTGTCATTAGAAGAAACTATAAATATAACTAGTACACTGTCCAAAATTGGCATAAATTTTGATGATTATGAACAAGCTTTAAACAACAATGAAAATATACCACCATTGAAGAAGCTGAAAACAACAAACAACAACGTGAACATTTCTGACTAGACTGATTGTTATTTAAGAGATAACTGTATTGTACTTGAAGTTTTAAAGACGTCCATCGGTAGTCTTTACTGTCGCAAATTTAGTTTACCTGGCGCAATTTGGAGGTTATTACTTGTACAAAACATAACATATTTGTAACAAATATGTGATAAACTGATTTATTATTTGTTTAATAAAATATAAATTATAACTTTTTGTATATGTTTATTGATTGAACTTTTAAATAACGAACGATACAGGATATTAGTACAGCTGTTTTAATTAAAGATTTTGGAATATAATGAGTATATGTAATTACTTGGTTGTTAAAACACGTTTTTGTTGTGACTGATGTTGATACAGGAAATAAGCATTACTAAGCAACATAAACGCAACGTTTGAAACGATACAGTTAAGAGCTTCACTTATGCAAAGAGAGTGATGTAAAAAAATAAGAAATACAGTGAAATGACATAAAATCATTTTTATAACAGCGTGAACAACAGCAATACTTATGTAGGTAATATTTTTGAATTATTTACTATAAAACTGTCTGTAATTGGCTTTTATGTGAACCATGTATACACAGAGGTGAAGACTTGATATACAACATTAAAAAGATGATGACACAGTATTGTAAATATTGCGATATATACGATATTAACAAGGTTAACAGGAAGAAATATAAGAAGATGCAAATGAGACAACTACTCATTTAAGTCACACGTTTTATAAGTAAAACAGTACTGTCATTAACACGGAGTCTTAGTTTTTTACTGAACAGCAACCTATAAAAGGCTGATAAATACTAGTGTAAAAACTTTAAAACAGGAAAACCAAGGCTTATACATGTAAAAACAAAAACGAGAAACCAGCTACGTATGAACACCTTATCAAACGACAACTACTGAACAACATATTTCTGACTAAGGAAAGGTGCAAACAAATGCAGCTAGTTTAACTTTTAAATACGTAACATAGACTTAACATAGTTAACATTGCGATGTGAACAATGTTAACAGAAAGATATATAGAAAAAATGAGAAGTGGTATGATTGTAAATAAGTAAAACTTGTACTATAGACCAAATACACATTTATTAATATCTATAAGTAACCGTGCGGCTATTAACAATGAGCATAGTTTATTTTGCATAGTAAACTATATAAGACGCCGACATGACAAATGGAAAACAATTTAAACTATAAAAACTAACTGACTAGCTCATTTAAGTAATAGAACGAAAAATAAGTATGTATATACTACAATAACAAGATGTTGACACTAAACTGTAAACATTAAGATGCATACAATGTGAACGATGTAAACACATAGGTTTTGAATGGGTTTACAACATTTATTTGATGTTGACGATGTGACCGATGTAAACAGAAAGGTAAAGATTATATAGATAAAATATAAACACGATATTGACACGATATTGTTAACATAGCGATGTCTACAATATGAACGATGTAAACAGAAAAGTATTGACTCTACATAAACAATAAAAAACACGATGTTGACACAAAATTGTTAACATCGCGATGTATACGATGTGAACGATGAAAACAGAAAGGTATTGACTCTATATATACAATATAAACACGACGTTGACACAATATTGTTAACATCGCGATTTATACGATGTAAACAGAAAGGTATTGACTCTATATAATTGTATACAATGAAAACACGATGTTGACACGATATTGTCAACATCGCGATGTATACGATGTGAACGATGTAAACAGAAAGGTATAGACGTATATAAAACAAATAATAAAACACGATGTTGACACAATATTGTCAACATCGCGATGTATACGATGTGAACGATGTAAACAGAAAGGTAAGACTTTATATATACAATTAAACAGATGTTGACAATCAACAATGTATAAAACAATGTACAGAAGGTATAGACTATATACAACAATATAAACACAATGTTGACACGATATTGTTGACATTGCGATGTATACATATGAACGATGTAAACATAAAAGTATATACTGAATATATACAATATAAGCACGATGTTGACACGATA